>AZIM01000803.1:0-10122 GCA_000516915.1 Ophiophagus hannah
CAAGATACTCTCAATCTTACACGGGATAAGACCCGAATACACCAAGAGCTGCATACCTTTACCCATGAAAATCTACAAATATATATATAAAATAGCAGAATCTACTTCAATTTTTTTTAAAAAAAATCTTCAACCACAATAACTATAAATATAATTTATAGTGAAATGAATGTTTTTAATAGTAACTTATTTTATGACTTGAAAACTCTTTTTTAAAAAAATCCAAAAATAAAAGGTGAGAATTTTTTTATGGTAAGAGAAGCTGTCAAAGTTTAAATCAAGTGGACAGTATTGTTTGTTAATGCTGCTTCTTAACTTAAAGATTCTCTTGGACTTACAGATATCTAAAATCTGCATTTTAACTTTCTGCAAAATAACAAACTTTAGCGGGCCCTGGCTGAGTAGCTAAAATATTGAGTTATGGGAAAAGGTTTTATATACCATAGAATGAAACTTTTAATGTTAACAACTAACATAGAAATTAATGCATTGCTTTATTGTCTTTTACTTTATTGTCTTTATATGTTGTGCATATCAACATTATCCATTTACCTGAAGCTGCTATGGTATGTTTGATACCATAATTTGCTATGAATGCAAAAATGCAAATGTTTGAGGTACTCAACAGCATACAATTAAAATCTCAGCTTCTAAAGGTGTGCGAGTGGCCACTCTTGTTGGCATCTATTGTCATCATAATAGCAACTTTGCCTTTGGCATATTTAATAAACTCTTTGATGTATTTTCTTTAGAGGAAAATAAGTGTATATATTATTAGCTTAATCCTCAGGAAAAATTAGTCACACACACACAAATGTGTTATATTGATTTTTTGTTTGGATGGTTGCTTTTGGCACTGTTGCCAAAGACACATATTTTATGTGGTGCTTAACAACATTAATATAGTGTTCATTTTTATTTAGAACTTAATACTATCCTTGCTAAATCAGATAAAGAACAATCTTTTTCACAGTGACAAACCAGATACCTATTTTTCTTTTTAATATATTTTAATTAGAATTTTGAACAAAATATAAAATTAGAGAAGGGGAAAGGTAGTATGCAAATGAGTAAACAAGGATCTTATCATAGATATTACAATTTTACATTGTATCACTATAAATATTATAATTTTACATTGTATCACTGTAAGTAAATGAATATTTTATATAATTTAAAAAACTTTAAAATTTCCTTTAAACTGTAATCAAAACATGATTAGCAAAGTATAAGTCATAAGATGAAACTGAATATTTGCAATAAATATTCACAATTTCATAAATCAATAATTGTTTTTTTCCTCTTGCACATATATAACTACAGATAGCCCTCGACTTATGACCATAATTGAACCCAACATTTCTGTTGTTAAGTGAGACATTCGTTAAGTGAATTCTGCCCCGTTTTATGACCAATCTTGCCATAGTTGTTAAGTGAAGTGGAACAGTTGTTAAGTTACTAACACAGTTGTTAAGTGAATCNNNCTTCCCCATTGACTTTGCTTGTCACAAAGTCACAAAAGGGAATCAAATGATCTTGGTACGCAGAAATTATTATAAATATGAACCATTGGCCAAGCATCTGAATTTTGATCATATGATCATGGGGATGCTACATGGGCCGAAAGTATGAAAAACGGTCATGTCACTTTTTACAAAGTTAAATTGTAACAACGGTTATTAAACGAACTGTTGTAAGTCAAGGACTACCTATACATGCACATATGGAGGTCTTTTTGTGTGTGCATATTATCACAAGCCTAATCTACTAGCTGAGGATAGCAAAACTGACTTTTAGATAAAATTCTAAAAAAGGATTTATTATCATCCTGAATGTGGTTCTACAGGTAATCACTGAGAAAAATTGACTTTCCCTTTTACAAAGCAGGGATGTCATTCTTAAAATAGTTTTGCCTAAAATACTTCCAAATACTGAAGCCAAAAGATAAATATTATATATTTATGTATAAATAAACTTGTCGGCATCTATTTTACATAGGAAAGCTAAAAGTGTGTTTGACCTGTCTTTCATCAATAACCTTTGCTTTTTACAATGCCTCTTGTAGCCAAATTCAGACACATTTTTTGTATTGTGTTTCTTAGTTTCATGTTTCTCAGCTATTATAGTAGCTCTTTTGTATTTTTTAGCTGCTTGTAGTGTTGTATTTGTAATAACTTTTTAGCAATTGCTAGCCAGACTGTAGTATTAAAAATGATATTCTTTAATATTGAAATAATGTTCTATTCCATTCATTTTATTACAAAGGTTTTTATGTTGCTCCAGTCATTTTGATTCCAAGCAGTTTGCAAGAAGCAAAATACAGATACTATAATCACAACAAAATAAACTAAATATCAAAAGCATAATTCTATCACCATAAACCTCATAATGATTTACAGTATTATGTTCCATTACAAATTTACTACATTAATCAAAATAGTATTGCTTTACAAGACCACCTTGAAAACAAGGTTGTTTACTAGTATGTTATGCAATGTAATAACAGTGTTAAGGGATTTAATCACATGTAAAATTTCCCAAGGTGGTTAAATGACATTATTGAGTAGGTTAATAGGCATTTTCTAGAAACTGTTTACAATTCCTATGTTAACATCACAGTGCTATAATTCAAACATAGTAAGATAAGCAATTGTTGTCAATTAAGCTTGCATTTAGAAAGTTTTTGATTCTTGTATGTCTTTGCTGATATCAGTCTGACTCTAATAATTTATGTAATGTTTTATATAGGAATTTATACTGGATTTTTTTCATTTAAAATCCCTGAATATTCTGCTATAGTAATTTGCTATAATGTGCAGGTAACTGTTCTATCATCTGAAATTATTTAATATCTTTTGAAGAGAATGGCTTATAAATCCATACATAAGTGGAATAGAAGATGAGTTTGCCCTTTTTAGTCTTTATATATTTACCTCAGGGAAGATTTTGTCCTTTGCTTCTGAACTTATACATTTTATCTACCTGTTCAAGAAAACAGGATATATGTCCAATAATTATAATCACTAACTTAAATTGTATGTTTGACATAATTTTCAAAAAGCAACTGTATTAAAGGGCTTTTACTGTCTGTGGGTTAAAAAATAATTGGTATGATTGGGGTGGGATGCTGCTGTATAACAACCGGTTCGGAGCACACGCGCTTTGCACGTGCACGCGTGTGAACAATACAAAAATCCTTACCTGCTATGTTACTTTGGGGGAATAACACAGCTGAGGAGCGGCAATCCACTCTTCCACCCTGATCAGCTGAGGCAATAAAGGTCAGTAAAGCGCAGGGGCAGCCAGGCAGTCCCACATGATCTTTGGAGCTAGGGGTTTGCCCGAACTGGTCCAAACCAGCAGAATTCCACCCCTGGGTATGAGTTTAAAATCTAAAAACAAAACAAACTGTGCTGCTTTAGAAGGAAAATGAAGTGTAAAAAGCAATAATACCATGTTCTCAGCTACTAAATGATCTATACAGAATTTGTTAGCACTTTAGAAAATCTTGTAGTTTTGGTATTATTTAGGCTTTCTTTCAAATTTGTAAAAAAGTTCATATATAAAAGTTCATATATAAATGTATTTAAGGTAGATAAGCTAACATAGGTATTTTAAATATGAAGTTGGGAGTTGCTAAATGTAAGAACTGAATACAATGGAAGTAACAGGTATGCAGACAAATGCTTTTTTTAACATTATGGAGTATTAGATGTGAGTTTGTGTACTCATGTGATGGAGAACTCAAGTGCTTTGCTGCAAATGCAACATTGTTGCATCCAACCATTACAATTTAGACATAAATGAAAATGCTTTTCCCCACCCAATAATCAAAATCAAGCAAATATATGAATTTCTATCCCATACTAAAATGCTAAAAAGGATGCATATATTTAAAGTGTGCAGATGCTGGAATATATTGGAAGGGATATTGTCTGCTATAAGCAATGAATGTACAAGACTGATTCTTTCCCCACTTTGCTGTATGGTAATAAAACTGTAGTTGGAAACAGGAAAAGGGTAGAAATCATTAAATACAATGGGAATGGAATACTTCAGAAATGTGGGTACTAAAATATAAATAAGTGAAATGAGTGTTCTGTGTGGATTGCATATAAAGTGGATGACCATTGAGGTATTTTGAATATATATGAATGAAGATCAAATCATAATAAAATATATGAAGAGTAAGAGGAAAGGGGTAGATGAAAAAGATGATGAACTTTACATCCTCAGAAAAAAAGCAGCAAATTCAAGAAATAAAATACAAATTATATTTGTTGTATAGATGCTAAGAAAAGTATGAAAAGCTATAGTAAATGGTATTTGATGCAAATGAGGTCTAGGTAGATTTCTTTCCCTCTTATTTCCTGAGATTTCTTTCCATCTTATTTCCTGAGTCCAGGGAAGTTCTCAGTTTGTTTCAGTATTTTCACCAATATTATTAATTGGCTTTGGCCACTATCTGATCTAATGAATCTATTCTGAGTTACTACATCATCTTAAACTGTATATTCACTGTAATAAAAATACTGTGTCATTGAAGTGACTTTAAATAACAACAAACAAAGGAAAACATTTCTAAAATACATCACTAGAATACATTGCATACAGTACTTATTTACCACTGTGCAAATAGTCCGTATGAAGATTTCTCAGCAGTTATATTAACACAGGAACTTTTATTGCTAACAATAAGACTGATTTGGCAGAACTATTCAAATGATGAATATTCCTATGATCAAACCTAAACAATAAAACAGAGAATGATCATGCTCTTTGAAGGCAATGGCTATTATAGTCTTAAATATCTTGAGAGTATCAGGTGATTGTTCATAAGGTAGAAGGGCTGCTTCAGAGTCCAGCCCTTGTTACAGAACCTTGCTGCAGGTTCAGACCAGTTCACCCGAGCCCTTTGTTCCGATTCTGCACAATTTGGAGAACCGGCAAATTGTACCACCAGCTGGCCCTGGCCCTGGCCCTGTCTGTTTTCAGGCCGTTTTTGGCTGAAAAAACAGCCTGAAAAAGGTTCCAAAAATGGCCTCAAAATAGCCTCAAAATGGTTGAAAAGCAGCCTGAAAATGGCCGAAAAACAGGCCAAAAAATGGACGGCGGCGGGGCCAGCCAGTAATGGGATTAGCCCCAACTGGCTGAATCCTACCTGTTCCTTTGAGGAGAGTGGCTGGGAACCAGGGCTGGGTGTGATGAGTGAGATGCCACACCTACCCAGCCAGAGGAACGGTTGTTAAAAAATTTGCAGCTCACCTGTTAATATTCACATTAGAGAAAAGAGCATTAAATAGCCTTGATTTAAGTAAAAGTGAATCAAAGAGCAGTAAATAGCCTTTTACCTTGATTTAAGTAGAAGTGAATCAGCCAGCAGAACTGATGTGGCTACCTGTTTATCCTCTTTTTTTTTAAACACTGGCATTAAGAACTTTGTGTCAGTGACACTCAAGCAACATAACCCTTATCAGTTGATTTTTTACCTTTATCAGTTGATTTAGGTTAATCTTTTCTTCTTACAGTATATATGTTTCATTATGAAATGTAACCAATTTTTATTTATATACTGTATTTATATATCTCATTGACTTTTTTTTTCTTTCTGATTTTCAGGGACAGGCACTTTTGGGAGGGTTCACCTGGTGAGAGAGAAGGCTGCTAAATGCTACTTTGCATTGAAAGTAATGAGCATTCCAGATGTTATTCGGCTAAAACAAGAACAACATGTACACAATGAGAAATCTGTTTTGAAAGAAGTGAATCATCCATTTCTGATCAGATTGTAAGCTTCATCTTCTTAGTTCAATCACAATCAGTTGTCACAGTCAAAATCTTTGGGTGACAAATTTGCACTTTCTAAATTCCACTTCTATAAATTTTGGATGGAAACCAAGAATGATTTATCTTGAGTAGACTTTTGTGACAGTTGACACTACAGTTATTCCTTTTTTAGATAAGGAATAACTACATGAATGAAAGTTCATGTTTTCAATAAGTAACGTTACTCCCATTTTGAATGTGTTTTCACAAATATAGCAGTTTTATTTGAGTTGGCACTTTTTTTTCATTAGAAGGAAATAATTTAGAGATACTTATAAGGTTCAGGGAAAAATGGTTACACATTCAGTGTTTTAATAAAACTATTTGCTGATAAGTGCATTGTGTTACAGTGCACAAAATACAATTCCCTCTGTTTGAAACTACAGGAAATCTGTTTCTGTATATGGCACATTACTATTTTAAAAATATCTTGTGGTAATGGGTGGAGTAATGCACACTACCGGAAATGTCAGAATTTCACAAGTTAAACTATAAACAGAGGAGTTATAAGTACATATTGCAAAAGTAATTTCAACATAGCAAGATTATATCCTGATAAGATGAAACTGACAAAGAGAACAAAGGATAGGAAGCTCAGTTAAAAATGCAGTTCTTGCCTACCAGTAATGACTCTGAGAAATAAACATGTAAAATAGATGGCAGAATTAATTTTTGTACAGGTTATATTTCTGAGTCCTCAACCATTTTTTTTCAAATTATTCAAGTATTTATCAATTCATTGTTAAGAAGTGAATGAAGAGAAAAATAGAAGTACACTGGGATAATAAATTTATTGGACTATTTCCAGTGGTAGTTTTATGCTAATGCAGGATCTGGCAAGCTGTGGCTATTTGGATCTTGTCATTTATGGTGATTAACTGTGTTGATCCAATGCTGAAACTTGGACTTAAATTTCTAAAATCTATGTAGCTACTACTCCTGTCTACTCAATTGTTTGTCCATATCTTTAGGCAAAACAAACCCTTAAGTTTTTTGTGTTGAATATTTTCTGAAATAGGTAATATTTTAAAGATGGAAACAAAAGGGAATGATAGCAAAAACAGCTGCAAATATCCTCTCGTTGTTGTTGTTTCCTTCTGTAATAAATATTCAATGGGATCTACCCAAGGACAGCTTTGTATAAACAATAACTATGGAAGATATTTAAATTGAGCCAAACCCCAAATCTCAAAATGGTATAGGATGTTCTGAATATTCTATACCAATATTTTCATAGTAGAGAATGGACTTTATTTTTCTGCCAGAACATTTCATTTTTAATTGTTTCAGTTGCATAATTGTGGAATTGGGAAATCCTGCATCAAAAATAAAAGCAAAAATAATACAAAAAAATCAGAAACAAAAATTTAAAACACACAAGTTTATAAAAACACATTACAAAGATAAAATGGATATGGAAATCATGTGTTTGAACTTGGTAGCATTCTTGTATGGATTGCTTTCCTGGGAAAATATATGGTGTTACATTCCTGCTAAGATTATTTAAAAAGTAATAACATTTTAATGTGATGGATCTGTCTTCAATGGAAGAGTTGGACACTGATCCTTATGATTATTTTTTACTACATCTTGTGGAACTGAACTTCAGGGTTCTTTTCCCCTTCAGCTGAAGCTCTTATTCAGAGCTACATATATTTAAATGTTTGTAAAGCATATTTTTTACTCATTTGTTTAACCAGGTTCTCTTTATCTAGTCTTACGACGTGTGGAAAAGAGATCATATTTTAGATCAAATTTATGCAGCAATATTGAACATTCAAAGGGCTTACAAACTTTTAAATAATACTATAAATATACAGAAAATTTCATACAGGGAATGCATATTAAATTTTAATACAAGTGGAGAAATTAATGTACTTTAGTTCATCTATGTCCTCAGTTTGGGAATTGTATCATTTATAGAAAGTTTTAACCCACTCAGCAACTTTGTATTTCATTGAACTCTGCTTTTGTTCTCTGGTGATTTTATTTCAACCTTGATGCAGAATCACAGACTTGGTGAATTAAGCATCTATCTTTGTAAATCTTTAAAAATTGCAGTGATTATGTTTCTGTACTTGGCTTCAGACTTCTTTGCTCCTTTGCCTGTAAGTGTGTAGAACTCCTTTTCAAGACCAAGCTGGAATGAATTTAGTCATGTTATGAGAAAACCCAGTGGTTTTATTAGAGGCCCTGGAATAAAAAAAAGAATGTTTAAGATTTCTACACCTCAGCAGTATTAGATCTTAATTGAAATTAGGCAATAGTAGACACTCAGTTTGAATCTTACAAATTTTAAGTGTCCATTTCAGGTCTTTAAATAATTGTTGTCTTTTTACTAATATGTTGAATTGCTTAAAATTTCTGAAAAACTAAATGTGTTTTTATTATTCCAGATATTGGACTAATCATGATGAACGATTTCTATATATGTTGATGGAATATGTACCAGGAGGTGAACTTTTTAGCTATCTACGCAATATGGGACGCTTTAATAATGGCACTGGACTATTTTACTCTGCAGAGATAATTTGTGCAATAGAATACCTCCATTCAAAAGAAATTGTTTACAGAGACTTAAAACCAGAAAATATTTTATTAGACAAAGAGGGGCATATCAAACTCACAGACTTTGGCTTTGCTAAAAAGCTTGTTGATAGGTAAGTTATTTGATGCTGACTTTGACTTCTTTACAGGGGAAAATGGGGAAATGGGTAGAGAAAATGAATTTTTTCATCAGACTAATAGCATTGAACATGTATTGTTTGTTTTAACCTTCCTAACTGAAGATTCCTAGCACACATTAATTAATTGATTATATGCTGTCAAGTCAATAACATCTCTTAACCTGATCCTTCAAGTATTCCAATGCTACACCTATCACTCTGTACCAGTCCATCTACCCAGCTACTTGTAATCCGCTTCTTTTGTTTCCTGTAATACACATACATAATTAAAAATATTCAAGTAATATTTTTCCAAGTGCAGATGCATAAAAAGAAGAACGCTGTACTAGCTTAAAAGTGTAATAAACTAAATTATATCAAAGCTTTAACTTTATTTAAATGACCTTGGAGAATTTTAATCGTACATCAACACTTTTATGTTGTAACAAAATATTGTAAAGAAAGCCAAACATCAATGAAGGCAGACCATTCCATAATAAGGTCATTCAATTAATTAGTTTAGAAATCTTTGAATATTGATTTTTGAGAAATTTAAAAAAATATATTTACTATAATTAATTGAATAAAAGTGTTTTCTTCAATTAAAATAAAAATATTCAAATTGACTTACTTTTAATTTATGTTAAAGCTAATTTTTATGAGCATTATACAGTAATGCTGTGACACCTGATGGGCTGAAATCTTATTTCACAATTTCTTGAATGATTTATTTCCCTACTTTTCAGCTTTATTCTCAGTGTGCTTAAGAATTTACTTCAAATTTATTTAGTGTTTGAATTTCCATGTTTTGTTATCCAAGGTTAATTTAGCTTCATTGGCACAGACACTTGCCATTTACAAAAAAGAATCAGTTTATTTAAATACTAAAAATTCTCTCCTCCCCACCCTCACTCTCAAAAGAGAATGCTTAGTTAAGTGATCTAATTGCATAGTTCAGAGTGCTTGAGCAAAATTAATAATATTAAATCAGTTCAGTACATACAGAAATTCTTTGTACAAGTATTTCAAACCATCTGAATGCTGAATAAACATTTTACTTGCCATAATGGTGAGGCAGATTTAAAAATAAGGCTATGGATCACACAGTGAACAAATTTTTGCACAGAAGAAAATATTATTGTGGGCAAATTAATATTTTTGTATCAGTTTTACCTTCTAGCTAGATAAAGAGTTGTGAAGGCATTTATTTCCTTCCTCAGCACAATCGTGTTTAGAAACATTATAACAGTATATATACTCTTATGTTGCATTAAACAGTATAATTTGCTGTCTTACTCATGTGAAGATTGTATGGCTGAAACTTAAAATTAGTGGAGACAGATTATTATAAATCTGTAGTTCAATTTTGATTATATTGCTTCTTTTTTATTGAATTTTATTTTCATTTTTTCTTCATTTTGTTCATTTTACAGTGTAACCTTTGTCCAATAAATATTGTTCCTAAATAGTAAGTTGCTTAGCTTTATGCGGAAGAATCTTGTTCTAAAGCAGTGTTTTTGAAATCTGTAAACTTTTAAGATGCACTAGCTAGAGAATTTGGGAAATGAAGTCCACATATCTTAAAGTTGCCATGTTTGAGAAATGTCAATGGAGATTCTCAGTCATCCAG
>AZIM01000803.1:12392-29196 GCA_000516915.1 Ophiophagus hannah
AAGCAAAATGTCTTCAAAGAAAAACAGGAAAGTCCAGTTGCCTTTTGAAAAAGGCACCTTTAGGACAATTCCTATGAAACTTATCAAATTTGGTACTCAACTCATTTTGATGTGAATATTTTATCCCAGTACTCATCATTTGTTTGGTACACACAAGCTAGAACTTATAAGTGTTAGGTGCCTTGTGACTTACTACATTATTCCTTATGGGAAAAAATTATTTGGTATTCATCATTTTTTATACTCCTTGCACCTCTCAAAACCAATTAGCAATGAGTACCAACATACCACTGTAATTAAATAGCTTGTTTCACATTAGCATAAGGTAAACTTATCTGAAATAACTTCCCCTCTGTCTTTAACATTCAGCAACATACAGCCATATGAAACCTGGTTCTGTACTATAGAATTAACTCCAGGATTCTCTGAAATATACATGAATGCTTCAGCATATCAAATTATATGAAAAGTGTACCTGGATAGTATAAAATGTTAAGATGATTGCTATATTTGTGCCACTCAGCCAAGTTACACTATACATATAGTTACACACACATACACACACACACACACACACACACACACACACTTATTTAATGTGGATAGAGTAGGATCTCAAGAACATAAAGAATGACAAGTTACGGCTCTAAAAACCATAATTTTTGATTTGCTAACAGCCATAGAAGAAATTTTGGATTTCATATCCAGTCATTGTGTAGGTTGTGAAGTTGTCGGTAGCAGAATAGAATAGACTTAACAACATTAACAGATTTTTCACAGGGATACATTTGCCAAAATGTTTTTTAAAAAATTTTACATTCAATTTTGTGTTTGTTTTATATGACCAAGATTACATTCTATGAGTATTAACAGTATTGCATAGTATCATTTATATGGAGATTTGTTGTAATTCAGATTATATAAAGGAGAAATCCTTGCATGACAAGAGAATAACAAATAGTTTCTGACTGTATTCTTTATTATGAGGTCGAAGCCTCTGAATTATCTTCCAATGCATTCTTACCCTGTGTTAATGCCTGTTCTACAAAGGTTATCTGAAGTATTCATTCTCCCTAAATAGTCACTGCAGATTTCTGTAATTGTCCTGAGGAGTGGAAGAGAATAAAGTGGGAATGTAAATGACTAAAGAGCACTTTGTGCTTGATTCAGGCTGTTGACATCCTGTAGCATCCATCTATGTTTGTTTTTAAAGCATATGAATAACCAGTGTTTAAAGAAGACTTTCTATTATGTTTATGGAATGCCATCCAGATGATGTGCTCCAGGTTATGAATGACTTGACAAACCTGGTCTCTCTCTTTCTGCGGGATGAATCATCACTTGCCAATATGATTTTTTCAAGATGCCTTGCATACTACAATTTTAATTATGTGCATAGTTTCTTGGGTATACACTCTATTGAACAGAAAGACTATCTTCTAATTGACCAAGCCTAAGATTGCTCTGTAAATTATTACAGACTGACAGACTTAGGATTGTTGATTGAAACACAGACTCAAATCCAACATAACATATGAAGGGCTCATAATATATGCAAAAAGTATGAATCTTCCTTCACAGTTGTCTTCGTCTTTCATCTATTCATATTGCCACTATCTTGTGGAAGACTTTTTTTCCTGTGAGATACTAAGATAAACAAGGATAGAATTAAAGACAACATCATGGGAAGTGTGTATGTGTATACAATTATATAGTGATTAAGTATTGCATGAGAATTGGGCAGACCTAGATTCAAGTTCCCCATCAGCCACAGAAACTCCCTTGGTAAATCTGATCACTCTGTCATCCAAATCCATCTCAAAGTGTTCTGGTGAAGATAAAATGGTGATTGAGCTGGTTTTTTTTCCTAGAGAAAAGGTAGAATATAAATTGTATAAAATATTATTGAGAAATATTTAAAATATTATTGAGAAATATTTCAAATAGAATATGAACGACAAATATGAATTAGCAGCAGATTGTACTTCCCAGTCCTATATGGATTGCTAAAAGAAAAGAAAATAAAGAGGTAGAATTGATTAATATATTCTGTAACTTCTTAAGTGCCAGTCTCCCTAATCTCCCAAAATGTCCACCCTAATCTCCCAGTAGATCAATATTTCATCCATCCTATACTTTTTGAATAAATCAGGCTAATGAAAAGAGCATTGCTTTTCTTCCATAGATGGTGTAGTTCAAAGTGAACATAACTTATATGGTTGCAGTTCTTCTTGATTTCTTGACCATAGATGTGATAAAATTCCATATGGATGAGATACAAAAAACTACAAATATGCTAATGGAGGAAATTCTGCTAGTGAGAGGAAACATTATTTCATGCACACAGTATACAAAATTGGAATTTACAATGTGATGAACTTGGGAGGTTCCCTTTATCTTTAAATGGGCAAGTCATAATTAAAATACTGTAGGAATTGATTGGCTACATTAGGCTCAAATGAAAACAGGTCATACTTCCGAATGATTAAGATACCACTAAAAAAAATGTATTCCTTACTGAACTATCCTAAAAAAATAGTCTAGACAATGTGAAGACAGAGGCCTGTTGCCTGGAGACTTGCAAAATCTAAGCAAAAAGTATTTCCATTTTTGTAGTCAGAAACAACTTTTTTTAATTTAAATGATTTTTCTTCTCTTAGAATGGTGTCATTGTTCCTTCATTTATAAGAGAAAAAATAGTTGAATATATAAAAGTTGAACAAGAGAAAATAAAGTATGACGATAGTTGCAACAGTAACATAAACCTGCACTGATAAAGTCTATACAGAAGATATATTTGCATTTATCTGAAGTCAGCTTTAATCTAGAATAAATTAGATAAGCATGGAATGCTGAAATCCCTGATTAAATAATAACAAGCATTGCTCATAGGTTTTAAAATCATTGATTATTTCTTCAATGTGATTACTTTTGTAATACAGCATTTTTGTGTAGGGAATACAGATTTGTTACGTACCTATAACTGTTGGTTTTTATTTTACTATGAAGCCTTATAGAATTTATTTATAATAATATTTGTTGTATTGCATTTTGCTTTTCTTTAGGACATGGACACTCTGTGGAACACCAGAATATCTTGCACCAGAAGTCATACAAAGTAAAGGTCATGGAAGAGCAGTAGACTGGTGGGCCCTGGGCATTCTGATATTTGAGATGTTATCTGGGTAAGGAAATCTGCAATTAAGAAAACACAAATGTCTCAAATATTAATCTTATATTGTATGTAAAAATAGTTTTGCACAGAATAAACTTGTATTTGATATCAAATACAATAAACATGCCAAATTTAACATTGTGTGACAAGAAGATGCCAGGTTTTTTTCCTCACCCCTCCCCCAAAGTCAAGCTACTATATATAAAATCCAGCAAACCTCACTCTCCTAAACATTAATGAAGTTATCTAGCCTAGTAATGAAATATCTACAGGAAAACAATGAAGCTTAGAAAATACCAAGAAAGCAATAATATTATACATTTTTCTTAAATATATAAGGTACCCAGTATATTAAGATATATAGGTTGTGTTTCTGATTTTGTATTTATCAAATAACAAAATATTGCTAGCTTGTTTTGCTTGTTGGATTGAGAATACTGCCAATTTAGTTTCCAGCATTTTAGTTGGGTTTTTTTTCCCTATGGGTCTACACAGGGGAGAAATTGAATGTTATATGATCCTAGCCATACATTTAATCCATTAAGTGGTAGCATTCTCAGAGTAATATGTAAATGATCTCCTTGCTTTATTGAAGCATTGTGAAAATTAAGACTTACAACATATTTCCAGGGCCAAAAGTCCAGATACTTAGTTTGGATTTGGAACGGAATGTTTTTTCTTGTTACAGTTTCTTGACAATGACACGAAGTAGATTACTTGCACACTATCTTTGAAAGAAGATGTAGGAAAATGCATTTTATCTTATCGGTTTCGAGTTAATGGAATTTAAAATTATTCTTGTAGAAGAAAGTATCTTTTACAATTGAATCAATTCTATCACAAAGCAACAAGCACATAAATCAAGGCATTATTGCAGGAACTTTATAAAAGCTTGAGGGTTACGGTGCTTTGCAGCATCTCCTTATGTATGATTTTAAAATGCTTTGGTTTATTTCAAAGTATTATTTATAAGCTCTCTCAAATAAAATTAATTTTCACAGAAGCATATACATTGTTAAAATGAATAACTATAGAATTTTTGTACATATTTCACAGTTCTTCAAGCATACAATTTTGTTTAAAACTCTGTGCTATAAACATGCATTTTAATTTATGGTAGTCAGTAGCTTGATAACTCTGCATATATCTTTAGATGTCATGTATATAATTCACAACTTGCCACATGGCCATTGAACATTGTAGCATGACACAAGAGCTGAAAATGGAATCTTTTGATTTCCTGGTTGTGAAGGCAGTCCGGCTGCAACATCTGTCATTCATGGATTGTGAGGGTTAATTTGGCTGCTGTGGCTAGCTAATTGGATGTATTCTTCCTCTCTCATGATAGGTGGCTATGTGGGTGGCTATATTCTTCCTCTTTATATGTCCCTCTAAAATCCAGTAGTGCCATTTTCCTGATTTAGATCATTACTCCCATCTTCATATAATATAGCTTTTATTTTGGCCTCATAAGTGATTCTAGTTAATTTAAATTATCCAATAAATTACAGTTAAACATTTCATAGATAATTGTATACATTGCATACAATACAGTGTGATATTTTGTTGAGGGAAAGTATTGTAAATGTAAAACAGGAGAAAGAGAATGCACCATAATTATATAGTATATAGCTTTTGACCCACTGCTTTTCTTTTCTTAAAAGCTGCAATGAAAATGCTATTTAATCAATTGTTTAAATGAGATGTAGTTAATTATCAAATATGTATAAAGAATGTTTATTATGTCACTCTAGAATAGCAAAATATATTCTTTGCAATAAGTTTCAGTGGTAGTATTTATCAATTTTGTGAATATTCACTACTTCATTCATGGTATTTCCCTTCAATAATATGTCTTACAGGCAACTAGTTAGGCATTTTAAATGTAGAACTGTGTCTTATACTAAATTTAATAACAAGGGAGACATAACTGATTAAAATGCTATTAAATTCAGGAATTTACTTCAATCCATCCAGAAATATATTCAATAAATAATAATAATAATTGCTACCAAATGGTTTTAGTGTTAACTATGCCTTTCATATAAAGTTTGTTTTAAGATGGCAAAAACAAAACTGACTGAGATGTGTTCTTGTATTACTTAAATACTTCCTCAATAAGTATTTATATAAAACTCTTGTGCAGAAAACAGATGCACCCAGGTAATTTTATTATTAAAAAAATCCTAAATAAAATTTTAACGAATGCTCTTGTGTTTGTATATATTATACTATTCATATTTACATATACAAATATTGCCTGTGTAATAAAAGTATCAAAATAATTTTAACAAATCAACTTCTAGACCTTATCACATCAGATACTGATGTAACTAGGAATATCACATAAAAGGTAAGAATTTATAAAGCTAGTTTCCAAAAATACACTAATATATTTAAGGTGTTTTTGTTTTCTGCACAAGGGTAGGCGTACCCATGTTTGAAGTCATTGAAATCAGAATAACTATTTTCCATATAGTTGTAAAAGAAATTTTGCACCTAATGAGATTTTACTGTACTTTATTGTATTGTGGTATGTTTCTAGCTACATTTTTCATACATTCAGAAACAACTGTCTGACACTGACACTTTTTTAAAAAACAGATTTCCCCCATTTTTTGATGACAACCCATTTGGAATATATCAGAAGATTCTAGCTGGTAAAATAGATTTCCCCAGGCACCTGGATTTATATGTAAAGTAAGCGAGCTTAAAAATGACTGCATTTTAATTTCTATTTCAGCATTATTTTTAAAGTGGGAATGGGCAACACTGTGCAGGGTGCATATAGCCACCAATCCTCTCTCTGGTCAGATTGCATTGCTAAATTTAGCATTCAACCTTGAAACATAAAGTGTTTTCAATTAAAAGATACCAATAATAGCAGAGTTGATCATATGAAAGGCTTATTTCACCAGTTTGCAATTAGATGCTATTTCAATTTCCCCAAAACCTGACAATCATGGCCTCAGCTCTTCAGGTGACACCTCCTTATCATTATCATGTGTCCTATAACCCAAGGGCAGAGGGAAAATATGTCTTCCTGTTTGATCTGTGAAGATTTTTTAAAAGCTGCTCATATTTTAAAGTGTCAGGTTTAAGACAAATCAGTATATTGAGAATCACATTATTTAAGTTTTGGGTTAATTCATAAATTTGGTCCTGCAGTGTATTATGTTCTTAATTTATTGCAGAAGGCGTACACATTATGGACTGCAGAAACATTAAAGTTTCTTACTACCACTAGCCTTCTTAGTTTTTACAAAACTGCCATAGATCTATTTATTATTTATTGTATGGTACATTAGAATCATACTCCTATTAAAAAGCACAAGAGATAAAAATATAAAATATGAAATGTAAAATATGAAGTGTAAACCATAGCCATAGCTCTGACCTGTCACAACAAAATTCCAAACCAGATACTTTACAATAAATTAAAAAGAGAAGTGCTTATCTTTGTACCAACATCATGGATTCTTCCACTTCAGCTAACTCAGCAGTCCTCAAGCTTTCTGGCTTGGTGGCGAAGAGGGAAGGAGGGATAGTTCCATGTGAGTGGCAGGTGCACTTATAGCTCCATTTACCCAAGCCCAAGCACCTGCCGCTCGTGTCACCTGGTTCTGAACCGACCATGGCCCAGTAGTAGGGACCCCTGACTGATTTTCCTAAAATATTTTCTTAAATATGTTTGCATGCATCAAATCTAGATTCCAAGTATTCCATGATAAATATCTATTTGCTTCATCACCAGTTCTGGCAGAAAAGTTTTATGTATACGATGAAGAGCGTCAAAGCACGTACTCCAAGTTTTTGGGAGGATGTTAGTAATTCTAAGGTTTGGAAAAAATGCTTTGAGTGGTTTTTTACTCAAAAGCAAATCAGCCTTCTAAATGATTTATAAAAGTCTACTATATAAGGCTCTGTAGAGCTGAGCATACATCTTTCCCGTTCTAAAGAAAACAAGAAGCCCTGGATAAATTAGGGTGGTTTTGTCAATCATATGTTCCCTTTAATTAAAATTTTAATTAAATTTTCAAGACACCAGAGCTAGTCGTCCTGTTTTTGTGCTAGTTTTGGGATAGGCAAAACAAATTAGTTGGCCTCCCTCATCCAATTTGTTCTAAATGAACTACAGCTCTTACAATTTCTAACAAAGATTTTCTTTGGCTTTTAGCCAGACAGTTGATTTTGAACATCAAAGCCCAGAATTTTCAGTCAGGAGGGCTTTGGAGGCTGTTGATAAAATTTAGAAAAATCTAGCCCAACATATGTAGAAAACAGCAAATTGGAAGGATATCTGGGATAATTTAAAGTTTCATGGAAAACATAGGTTGAACCCCACCATCTAAATGGGCAACTAAGCTCTTTTATGACCTGTGGATTTCAACTCCCAGAATTCCTGAGCTGGCTCATGCTGGCCCAGGAATTCTGGNTCAGGAATTCTGGGAGTTGAAGTCTACAGATTGTAAAAAGGCCATAGCTACCCACCTGGTCTAAAGTCCAAAAGCTTATGTGTAATCCCTGTCATTTTCAAATGGAACTCAATATCAGTTCATAGCTTCACCTGGTATTATGTCACGGCCATCTAAAAGAAGATGGTATGCTGCTAGTGGTGTCTCACAATGAGAATCAGCACAGGCAATTTGTTTATGGAGTATTCCCATAGAAATGTGTGAAGAACCTATTGCATACAGATACAAAGTAAATTAAATCTTGGAAACTAAGGCAGACAAAAATGTATATGTTTCAGGCATTGGTGTTAATATGGAGAAGAACAAGTTCAGAGTGATAGCTTGTCAATATTCTATTTTAATTGAAGAATCAGATTTTCATTAGGCCTTATTTTCATATTAAAATTTACATGCTTAATGAGGAGGGATTTTACATAACAACTAATGAATTGCAAAAAAAAAGGACATGTCATCCATGTTCTGGAGTAGTTGTGAGCTGAAGGCTGTTAAACAGGAATACATTTTTGGTTATTTTAAGACATTTTGGTACAGGTAGTTCAGGGTACAAATTTAAAAGGTGTGGAATTCCAAGACTTATTTTTTTACCGGTTGTGGGAAAATTTCTCACCGGGAATAAAATTCTTAGGCAGAATTATTTGTTCTGTTTCCAGAGGTTTCTAGATGAACAACTTTGCATGCATAAAAAAGGCATAAAGGTTGCCTTACAGAAAGGCCCCTACCAAAGTGTGAGTTTTTTCAATTAAGCAGCTTTCTCAAGATTATACTTGTTTTCCTAAACTGTGAAAGACATGGTAAGCGACTAGCTTAATTGCTTAAGAACTTTGCAGTTGTTTGGAACTATAAAAAGCCCTTCGGGGATGTTTGTGCAGTTCCAGTTAATATCCAGAACTTGGAAGAAAAGATCCTGAAAATTTGAAGGTAGAATATCTGTTTAAAAAAAAAACAGAATTAATCTGTTTTTTTTTAAAAAAACAGAAAAGAAAGAAATCCTGAAAGCAAAACCAGACTTGGGGGGGTGGTTAACTTTAAGCAAAAGTTTGCAGTATTGGAAACATTCTGTAGGTATAATTTCTTCAATGAAAAGATAACCATAGAAACATGTATTTTTTTTAAAAAAAAATCTTTCCTTATTTGTCCAGGGATCTTATTAAAAAGCTTCTTGTGGTTGACAGAACAAGACGACTAGGAAACATGAAGGTATGTTTTAATGAAGAATCTTCCATTCTCTCAGTTAAGGAAATGTTTCTATACTCAAGAACAAATTTCAAATTAAGAAGACAGGATGTGGGAGGAGGATCATGTTTTCATTATAGTAAAACTACAAATCTCTGAACCAGTGAATCACTGTTTTGTATTTGACAAGCATCTAACAATGTGATGTTTTCACTTTAAATATAAAATTGAAATAAGTTTTCAAATTTTCATGGGACAGAGACATTTAGCGATCTGCATATGGTGACCTTGGAATGGAATTTCTAGTCAGTTTTTCCCCCCTTCTTTTCTTCAAGTAATTTTTTAAATGTATATACATAGGCAATCCGAAGAATTACGTTTTAATATTAGTATGAATACTGTTGATTACAGCCATGTAAGCCTTTTCCCTTAAGCCTTGATTCTTATATTCAGATACTAATAAAACATGGCACAAAATAATTGCAAACTTAATTGACATACTTGAGGTATGCTCCACTGCAGTATAGTAATAGATTGGTGGGATTTTTACTGAGCACCAAAGCTTGCAAATCCCCCTTTCTATAAGCAATACTAAAGTCGTATCAACTCATTATTCTTTATCTAAAGAGATTAGAGAACATGTAAACCTGTAAATCTTAAGGACAGAGTTATGTCCCACAGTATTTTTTTTTTCATCCAGTACATTTGGTTCTGGACCCAAGAAAAATTCAAGTAGATAAAGTCACCTAATGTGATTTATGTGAAATAGTGAATTCATTGTGAAACCTGACATAGAAACCATTTCTAAATACAGAATTGGGACAGATAGATGGAGGAAGAACTAACTATATTCTCTATGTGTAAGATACCACTTTAGCTTTAAGAGTGACACCTAAAATTGGAATGTGGTCAGTGTCAAAGGGCCTGTTTTATTTGAGATCCATGATATCTGCTAAAAAGGGATCACAATTGGCAAGATAGTAGACAAACCATTGTGAAGCAAGCCCTGTTCCTTTTGACTGCACTTGCAGTGTTGATGTGTATACAAAGTGGGTGGAATACTTGCTTCACAACATTCTATTTTCCATTTTGATAATGTTGCTATTTATACTGTCTACAGAAGTTCCTAGAAATCCAGTATTTTTTTTTCAGTACCAGAAAAATTGGTCAACTAGAACAGTGTGCATTAGATATATGTCTTCAGACTACATGTGGTAGAAATCAGTGTCCATTTCAGTATATAGACTTCATGCCACAATATTTTTTAGGAACTTGTATTAAATAAACTTTTGTTTTTCCCAAAGAATGGAGCTGATGATGTGAAGAGACACCGATGGTTCAGGTCTATAGACTGGGATGCTGTACCACAAAGGAAATTAAAGGTGAAGTACCATAAAAACAGATTCTGTTTGGGAAGATATACATTCAAGAAATATTTACTGTATTTAATTATTATGGAGGAGTTTGTATTTAAATACCTATGTGAAAGACCTAATGCGGCTTATTTATATCTCATGCTTGAAGATAAAATGTTTACATAGGTGCCATTCTGATGTGTCCCGTGTACACTTGCACTTCATGTGCAGGGAATAACCATAAGGCACAGCTTCCAAACTAGCCATTCATGGTTGAATAATTTGTCCAATGCAGGATGGAGACTATTTTAGAGTATTGCTACACCTGGAATTAGAATACCATGAATCATAGTTTCATCCTGTAATTTTCTGCAGCTGGAAATAACATGTGCATATTGCATATAAATGATATGTTTAATTACCAAAGTACAGATAGATGGAAGAAGCCAGAAGAATGCAATCACTATGTGGCACATCACTAGTTAACTATTTCATGATTAATGACAACATGCAGTTGACATCAAATAATTACTTTGCCTAATGATGGTCAGCAAGTCCAAGCTTTTATATTAAATCCATAGTTTTGGGACCTAATCTTTTTAATACATCAATTAGAATATTATTTTGTGTATATATTATATATATCCAGCCTAACTCAAAAGAAGCCCGATGGCTTACAATAAAATCCAAATTCAAAATAACAATCATGTTAAAAGCCAGAAGGGAACTAATGAACCTAATAAAGTTAACAAAACAAGAAAGGCAATAAATAAAATTATTATTGCAGCATTAGATTCTACAGAGATGGTGGGAAAGGTTAGGATTGTTTTTTCTCTTTCCTAAAGACTAAAATGGATTGCATGACCTCTGTTGGATTGTATTTCCTACTTTGCACAAGTTTCAAAAGTATAACAAGATCATTAGCACACTAATGGTATTTTAACTCAAAGTGAAGAAGGCTGATTTCTCCCAACAGTTTTCTGTAGAAGCCGAACAATATGGGGAAAGAGGGCAGCCCACAAATGAGTGGCCAAATTGAATCACTCTTTTCCCTGTGACCACCACCTGGAATGCCCAATCAAGAAGTAATGAAACTACTGCAGAACAGTGTTTCCTTCTTCCAACTTTAACAAGTGGTGCAGTTAAATACCATTCTTGATGGTATGGTATAAAAAAATTATGTAGATCAAGGGGATAGGATCAAGGGGTTTGACCTTCCTTCAGGTACCAATAAAAGTCATCCATAAGAACAAGCAGTTCCATCTCACACTTGGGTGTGAAACTTGACTGGAAGAGATCAAAATCTACAGTTCTAAAACTCCTTGGAGAAACAACAATATTCTTAGATAACTTAAACTCATCCCAGATGCTATTGACAGCTACTGTGCCATAGAATCTTTAAAAAATAGGATAAAATATAAATTTTAAGACTCAACTTCACATAAGGTTATATTTATTTACACAAAAGTTATGTTATTGTTTCATTCAGCCTCCTATAGTGCCGAAAGTATCAAATGATGGTGATACATCTAATTTTGAAGCTTACCCTGAAGATGACTGGAACAAAATACCACCAGTACCTCCTAAAGATTTAGAAATTTTCAAAAACTTCTAAGTGTGTGATACATCAAATTATTAAGGTATTAGATACTTGTCTTCCAAAAGCACCATATTTATAAACCAGTGTATTTACAGTCTTAATGTTAAAAGCTTTATGTTGTTGCATGTAGTTAATTTATAAGTCACACATTGATATTTTAAAATTAAAAATAGAAGGAAATGCCTTAAGACTCCATTACTGCCTTTTAATAAAAATATAATATAAATACAATGTTCTGTAATTATTTTGGCTACCGTGAAGACTAGACAGATTTATTTTATAGACACAATTGCAACTACCATATTAGATGGCTTTTATTTTGCATTTTTATTGTATAAAATAAGTATAACTCTTTGCACATGTAATTAAGGACTTAAAATCTTACTTTCTGAACTTCAGTTGAAAAAAGTTAAATATTGGAATACCAGTATATTGAATACTTATTTTTATTTGTTTGCTAGAAATTGAAAGAAGATTGGTGTGATAGGTGAAAACTGGAAAAGAAGAACAGAAAATACTTCCAAAAAATCTTGAAAATGAATATGACTGTATTATGCATAGATTTTTTTTTTAAAAAAAGACATGTTAAAAGTTGAAAAAATAGATACTATTCAGTAGTATAGAATTGGCATTCATTCAGTTTAACGGATACTGAAGCAGAAGAAATTATAGGGTTTCTAAATTTGAATTTAGTTTTGTTGTCCCCAAATTTTATTTGCATTCTTATTTCATACCCTAGTTGTATAAGTTGATACTAAAATTGTCATGTAAAGCACAAGTTAGTGTATATTTATATAATGAAATCAGTAAATCTAAAGCACAGAAATTGTGCAGAAATGTAAATTTTTGTATTTTACAGAGTCTATGGTTTTTATTCTTAAATGTTTTCCAAGATGCTGCCTAGAAGTAAAACAAATCTTGAAATGATATATGTTTCAGCATCTTCTATACATTTTATAATTCTTTGTAAAAAGAAATATACACATAGGTTTCGAGAAAACGGTAAAATTTCCAGTGCTTTACACCTCCAGCCATACATCTTGAAAGCTGAAAAATAAAAACCTTATGCAACTTATTGTATGATTTCTCCTTTCAGTATGCATTATATTTTCTTTAAAAATTATGTTAAAATGATATGGCTATATATCTTAATTCTTCAAGATTACATACAATAGTGAAACAAGTGTTAATGGGATTAGGGTCTACTACCTTTTCATGTACCTGAATATCATCAAAACCAAGATCCCTGTCTAAATACAGAGTTATACTTGCATGTCCATTATTAAATGTTGTAAACTATACTAGATAAAACAATTTAAGAGCCACAGTTGAATGTACAATGTTACCTGGCATTTGATATGTTCTTTATATAATTAGGTTTAACTCAGCAATCAACTTAGTGTCCCTTACCATTTTCTTTGCCCTAAGATATCTATATTGGTACCTGCCAAGCATCCTACCCACATTTAACATATTAAAATTCTTTTCATTACATGCCTATGTACAAATCCATCACATAATTACTCTTTTGATTTAAGCAACTTTATCCAAAACTGTAGAAAATGAGTGAGAAGTGGCAAGCAAAATAAATTAAAGGCATGAGTTAAAATAAATAAATAAACCTAAATTTATATTACATAAAGAGGAAACTGTTACGTTTAAAGCAAAGTCTGAATTCCAAGACAATATTTATACCCAAGATGTGGGACATTTTGGTTGCATGTATGCTCTATATCTGTAGGCATTCTTAGAATATAAAAATGGGTCGGAGGGTGGCAGCCCAGTATTTTATTTGGAAGTTTAACTACTTGCTCATTTATGAGGAAGTTGTTATAAAAGTATGTCTCAAAAATTCAAAGAAGACTTTTGCGTCAAAGATCTTCTAACCTCTGTATGGTCACATGAATTTTTAGGGCGTGAACATCTGTGAACTCTTCTGAAATGGGATATTCTACATTTTAAACCTCTATAAGTGAGAATAACTCATGCCATTTGTTCTTCTAGGGAAAAAAAACCAAATGTAGATATAAACTGCAGAATAAAAGTATATATGAGATAATAATATTAAGCTAAGGATTGTTGATTGGCATGGTTCAAAGCTAATAGTACTGTTAGGGCTTGAGATTCCCCAGCTTCCATATGATCTACCTGTGTATGTTTAGAAATTGTTAAATATCTGTATTATATTAGTTACTCTTCTTTCCTTGCTTGATAACACATTGATTGAAGCCAAAACTCTCCAAAAACCTTAGCTGCCACTTTTTGTGGACACTATGTTTTTAAAGTGAACTGTAAAAAATACAAGGAATAAGGAATGATCACTCAGGTAGTTCCCATTTAGCGACAGCCTTGTTTATCTACTACTCACAGTTGTGATGGTGATTAAACAGTATCTTTACAACTAATCTTTGTATTTATGACATTTGTAGTTCTGTAAAGCAAAGGAAAACTGAAGTGAGATAAGCATAGTTGAGATCACTTAGCAACTGCTTTGCTTTACGACCAAGTTACTGGTCCCTATTGTGGTTGCTAAACATGGACTATCTATAGTATCCTAATGGCCTTGTACATAGCAGTAGGTGCTTTCATTTACACAATTTGGTGAGCCAATAAGTAACAGAATTGATACATAAAGCCAATTTTTTTTGTCTGGATAATTTAATCTTCAAGAAATGTCTATGTTATGAATTCAATTGTCCTTTTAAAAAAAATGCCAAATAGTGTTTACAATCAGAATCATAAATAGAACAGTGCACAACATTCAAAGAGTACATCCTCAAACCATCAAAGATGTTTTTCCAAAAACTTTCCTCATGGGTGATTCAAGGGCTTTTCCAGGGTGCTTGCTGTATGAATGTATTGCTTGCTTCATTTGCATTCCCAAAAGGAGTAAAATTAATGTCCAAGTGATCCCTCAGTGCTTTTCTTCAAAATAGAAAATGACATTTCTGTACCATCAAACATCACCTAAGTAGTGAACAATAAGTATAATCATGGCAATAAGAGAAACTCGTGTAAAAATAAAAACCATATTGAAGAATTAAAATATAAAAACTTCTAAAAGCCAAATCACAAAATGGTGCATATCTGAAATTCCTTTTCAAATCCTTTTTTTTAGTTCTGAACTGCAAGCATTCCATAATTCCAGAATGATTATAAAGCTAACAAATGAGCCTTATGTGAGTGATGGTATCTCAAAAAGGCTTTTCCTGCAGATCTTAGTCAAAATGGGAAAGGAAGTGACTTAGGTAATACTGAAGCCGTCTAGAAGTTTAAATAGTGCAATAGATCAAGGCAATTAACATTAAATGCACAGCAATTAGTTGTAAATGGATAGCTGCTATGAGCAATATTTCCACTCATTATGAAGCTAATCTGAATTTACATCAGGGCTACATTTTATAATCTGCATATGAGACCACTGCTCCACTGGAGTCAACAAAAGCCTTACAATAATTGGATAGTGAACATCCTGCTTATGAAAACAGAATGAATGTTAGCTCCTTTTAAATCACCCTAAAGCCTTATTTTATTAGAATTAAAATTCTTTATGGCTATTTATACTTGAAGAGGAAGTTTTATCACATTAGAAAAACATGATAGATTGATGAGGAAAGCCAAAACAACTAACCATTAAAATGTATACATTGTTTTTAGAAAACCTATTTGGATATATCATAACGATTCATATGCTATCTGTACATTTATTTAATGTTGATGAGATTGAGTTTTAAGCAAGGTTATGTATAAAGTAATTTTAATCTATCAAAATTAGAAACTAAACCAAGTTATCTAAAGGACTGGATCTTGGAAACTGCATGAATATAGCAGACCAATAATTTTGGTACATGGAAGAATTAAGAATGTCCATTAATTCTTTTTACTGCAGAATTTTTCAGCTTTCAAGAAATGTAGCATAATTCCATACTACTGTACTATGTACAGATTTACTATGGTTTGCACTTTTCTATGGCAAACATCTGCTTTATAAATACTGATGTACAGTTAAATGAATTAGTTTCATCTATGTACAAAACCAAATTGATAATATAAAATATTCAAGGTTTACTGATATCAGATTTCCTGCAAATTCTGTCTCAAGTGTATAAGTACTGTACAAATACATAAATCAGTCCTCGTTGCACAATGAAAATCACTGTGATTTGTAAATAAAACTCAGTCAAAAATATTTCTGTTTAATGTTATATTATGATTATATGATTAATATATTAAATATATAAAACTTTCTGCTTACAGAAAGGCAGGTTACAATAAGAAAATACATGTGTGTAGTAATGGACTAGGGAGTTAATGAAGCAGATGGAGTTAGTAAAAGACTATACAGCACAGTGAAAGTGATTTGATTAGATAGTGCCCTGGCAAACTCAATGTGTAGAGTGATTGAGAACATTAGAATTGGAGCTATAAGGGATGTGATTAATTCTATTTATTTATTTATTTACTTTTATTTTATTTTATTTTGTCAAACACTTACTATATTATAGAAATAAGAATAAACAAAAATTTAAATATATAAAATAGGAACTAATAATTGGGGACAATAGAACAGGGATGGTAGGCACAATTGTGCGCTTATACACGCTCCTTACAGACCTCTTAGGAATGGGTGAGGTCAATAGAGGTTAGTTTGAGGGTAAAGGAGTAGGGATTTGAGCATGTGGTAACAGAATCAGGTAGTGAGTTCCAGACATNACATTAAGTTTATATCTGTTGTGTGCTCTTCTGTCGTTGTGGTTGAAGCTGAAATATTCATTAACTGGTAAGACATTGTAACATATGATTTTATGTACTATGCTTAAGTCCAGTCTTAGCCGGCGTAGTTCAAGGTTGTCTAAGCCTAGAATCTCAAGTCTGGTGGTGTAGGGTATTCTGTTGCGAACAGAATAGTGTAGTACTCTTCTGGTAAAATACTTATGGACTCGCTCAATTGTATTTATGCCTGATATACAGTGCGGATTCCAGACAGCAGAGCTGTATTCAAGTATTGGTCTAGCAAAGATTATGT
>AZIM01000803.1:73123-83811 GCA_000516915.1 Ophiophagus hannah
TTATCTTATAATCGCTTGACAAATAAAATAAATAAATAAAATAAACAGAGACAGAGAAACACTTTGAGGATTTTTAATTCTCTTTGTTCTTAGTTCCAGTAAAGCATAGGAGTTATTTCATCAGTTCCTTACAATCACTTGGAACTACTGTAGATCCCAAAGAAATTCATCGTTTCTTCCAATTAAGTGTGGATAGAATTATCTTCTGGCTCTTTCAAGTATCAATTTCATTCTGCACTCTCTTTCTACATATAAATAAACCACTAGAGGCCACTATACACCATTTTAAGAAACACTTCTCCCCTAATGTCTTTATTGCTTTAAAAAACTAGGCTATCTTTCAAGGTCTCCCCTATCTTGACAATTCATTATTCATTCTTTTCCACTTTTATTACAATTATAAAATGCTTCATCCATGAGTACAACTTGTAAAACAATTTTACTAATTTTTGTTAATACTTGATGAGGAACAGATGCATTTTGAATTTCATTAAAAGCAGTATGAATTTTTAAAAGTTGAAAAATAAATTGAACTGTTTATATAAACATGTATACATATGTTAATGTTTACATACATTGTTCATAACCCCCCTTTAAAAAACACACCAAAGGTATTGATTATATGAAGGCAAAGTTCCAAAATTGCTCATTAGTTTATATGGAAATAAGACACACTTGGAGCAAGAATTGGCTATAATTTTAGGAACTGAATTTTCTGTTATTTCTGGGACCAGAGTTGACACACCATGAAAGTATATTGCTAAAATTACCTGCATTTTTAGGTTCCATATATGAATGTTTCCAGATATGATTAAATTGCAGATGGAAATTAATGTTTAACTTTGGCTGAACTATGGCTTTTGTTACCAAGTGTATGCTTTGAAATAATCCCTTGGCCCAGAAAATCTATTCTGCTCTTTGTATAAATTCAGTGGCACAAATCAATATGATAGCATAACAACTGTCTGATCACTGATCACTGTATGTTAGGTATTCTGAAATTACAATTCAGTAATTTTTGTTATGAAAATTATAATTACAATTTGGTAATAATTGTTATGCAAATAGCACTCTTAACTCGTATGTTATCCATTCATCATTCCTTTGGATTTCTGCAAGGAAAGCCCTTGCAATTGTTTACCTTTACACATATGGAGATAATGTTGAGAAAGANAGATACAGATAACTTTCTCCAAGCCCAGCTACTTTCTAGATATTTGCATACTGAGTGCAAAGAATTGAAATTTATTCCATTTGTGTGTTTATTGAATCCCATTATTGGAAAGTTCAATAATCCAGATCATCTTCTAAAGACATCTTTATGATTGATACAGTGGCCTTCATCAAACCATCTACACTCTTGCAAACCAAAAAGAATACTTCATAATAAGTGTCATAAGCAAAATGTTTTTGAGGAGGGAAAAAAAGTCCAGTTGCCTTTTGAAAAACACCTTTGTGATAAGTGCCACAAACCTGTTTTAATTTATACCTAAGAACCTGAACAAAATTATCTCCAATGTTGTTCTTTCAAGAATGGGAACGTGGTTTGGGATACATAGAAACTGTACTAAGTCTTCAATCTGAGCATAGCCATAGTCCTTCGTTTTATTTCTCTCTCTAATGTTGTAGTCTGCTTTTCCTTTGCAAGCTGCATCTCTGGAAAAAAATTTTCTTTTGCCAGAGGGGAAGACAGAGAAAAACAGTAATATTGCAAATTCATTCCATCCTTTGTTGTGGATGTTTCCCAAGGGTCAAGAGCCAAAAAGTGACAGGCACACAGAGAAAATCTCCCAGCAATCAGAAGCTGAAATTCTGGAACAAATCCCCTAAATTGTATGAGCTGTGCAGATTGCACTGCAAGAAAGGATGCTATAATAGAATATTCTTCAATCTTTTTCATAACAGTTACATATATTATCTCATGAATAAGAATGGTCACCAACAGATTCCATATCCTGGTTTGAAAGCTCTGAGAATTCTCTATTCTCTTTTACTGTAGCTGTTAAATCTATGTACTTCTGGACATCTTTTTGTAAGTGCCAGCTTGTACTTATTTTTTTAAAAGACATTTTGATGCAGTTATCTTTATGACTTTGTTTTAATTAGTGTCATCATTTTGAAAGGCTGGAACCTGAGAAGCTGCTCTGCTTTAGAATTTCACAGAGTCTGAGTCACTATTTGGAGAAATGAAAGATTTTTAAAAATGAAGTGCTTTTTGAGAGCAAAGTATGAGTAAGATTATTGGAAACATTTGGCTCAGAGATGTACTAGGGATCAGAATGCCTCAAAAGTGGTCCATTACTCTTCTTCTCACATATCAACATTCATCATTTTTAGCTTAAATAACTGTATCCAACTTCTGATTTCATCACTTATACACTATGTTTGCTTAGCTGTGCAACTTTACTTTGCAAAACTGGGTAGCAACCAACTTCTGTTAGCTTCCACAAACATAGGGAAGTCTGCCATAATTATACATGACTAATACTTTCTGGAAGAAAAATACAGAATGCCTAATATGCAATTAATTGCAAAGCAACTGCAAGAATAGCACTTGAATTCATAGTGAAACAAACCAGAAATATTTTTTTTAATTGACCAATTATATGGTATATGCTCATTGTTCACATGTCCAGACTATTAGTTGACTCAGGTTGAAACTAAATATTTATTGAAACAAAGGTCACTGCAAAAGAAAGAACAGTTTAACTAGTTTAAAATGTTATTTAATATTCTAGGCCATTGAAGTCACTTGTTTGGAAGTGGAGAACACAACGTTTTATGAAGTTACTAAAACAAGGGTTACAGGATCCAATAGCTGTTTTGGGGCATAGGGATTAGTTAGAGGATGGTGTATGCTTAGAACGATAAACCATAAAAATCATGAGAAGCTATCTCTTCCTATCTGTATTCTCATACTGAGGAGTAACAACAACATTTTTTAGTGTTTCTGGAGATGGATGAGACATAAGCTGAAGTCTTCTGCAAACAAAAAGAAGTCCTTGATCTTTGAACTATAGTCCTATGTTTCCATTTAATTTCTTTATGATTAAACTTCTGCCAATCTTGCCAAATTATATTTAAATTGTTGATTAGAAACAAAAGGTATTAATCTAATTTGAGCCAAACATGCAAGTCAAATCTTTGTTTAACTCTTTCTACAGTCCTGATAAAAACCTCTGTTCTGAAGTCAGCATTTGCATTTTAAATACTTGTCAGTTACTATCAAACAACATTTCCAAATTGTTTTGAATTTGGGAGTTTTTCAGGATAAATTTCAGGGATTATGCTCTGAATTTTTTATACAATTTTCTTCTGAGTGTTAAAAACATCAGGAGGGCTGACATGTAAATGTAGCTCCTCTTTGTTTGGTCTGTTTTGTATATTGAAAGTTAACATTTTTATTTTGTTTACATGGTTTATAAACAAAAGTAGTGTCAAGTTTCTAAAGCTGTTTAGAAAAGTTTGTCTACAAGAAATAACTAAGAATGACAAAAGCTTCAGTCTTCTAAAGCTGCTTGGATATGTGATTGAAGACTGTCCTTTGAAAATTCTTGGCAACAAATGAACTTCAAGTGTGGGGGAAAAATCTACAAAATTTCCAGCTTACTAAATTGGGACTTTCAGTTTCCTGTTTCTACATTTTGCTATCTCTAGAATAAAAGGAGACTGGATCAGATATGTTTATAATGATCATATTCCAGTTCTGAAATACACATGGTTTATATGTGGTGTTTCATTTGTCTCTATTTTGGATGTTCCATTTGCTAAAGAAGTAAACATTCCTTAAATATTCTTGTAGCCAAAAAAGTTATGTGGCATTATATTTTAATAACTTGAATTCCCATTTGGTAAGCTGTAGCATAGGATTACACAGCTGACTGATATATTTTTCCATCCATGGTATAGTTCTATATTAACATCATAGATCTGTTGTAACTCAAATAAGCAGCTACACGTTTAGATCAGAGCAAGTTATCTTGAATCAAGAGCCAAATTTAGACTTTTTTCAAAAGTGTGTTTGTTTGTGTGTGTGTGTTACTTATAACCCCAATATCAAATTTATTGCAGAAGTGTTATTAACAATAGTCTTGAGGCCAGATCTATTTCATTTCCATCACATTGGAATTTTATTACTTAAGCTTACTATAAGGCCAAATGAACTTCCCCATGCTAGGAATATTCTGACAAAAGTCCAACAGCTGGTTTTAATCAAATAAAGTTGTGGGCCAAACATGCATGTAACCTTAGTTCTCCCATGGGAAGACCCTTTAGCAGGGCTACTGAATGTGTGAGTGTTAAAATTGGTTCAATTTTCTTTAAAACCAATACTTTCCAATTACCTGTCAAACTTCTGGCTGTTTTTCCAAGAATAGATTGTTGAATTGACAGACAAGCAGAAATACCACCCATCCAAAAGATGGCTAAATATTATAATAATATCAAGATGCTTAAATTGAGCTAGTCACTTGCTCTTACTTTCCCAGAACTGTCTGTGATCTTTCTCTGTGCAGTAAGATATTTACTGTCTAACAGTCATTCTTTGACTGTTAGTAAAGCAGAATGAATATAGAGTTAAGATAAGGATTCAGTCCTTCATTAGTCAATGATACAGTTGTACATGTACTTCACTGATCTGTAGATTTAAACCAAATCTACAATAAAACTTGCATCTAGCTATGTATTTAATAATGTACTTCTTCCAACTTTCTCCTTCGTTTTTTTTTTCTTGAAATGTTCTTTTCAAATATATGCTGATTTTTTTTCTCTCCAATTGGGGAGTACCTGTCATGTTCATGGTGGAGACTGACTCTGAGGGAGAGGAGGAACAGCTGGCAGGGAGTGGAAGTGTGGCTCCGGAGGTTGTGGAGGAAGCTGGGGANACAACTGAATAAGAGTACGGACCTGCATACAGGCGAACGCTGGAAACAAAGTGTGGAAATATCTCTAGTTGATGGTTCCCCTCTGAGTTTGGCATCCTTCCCAGTGTTTGTTATCTGTGGACATCCTCCAGCCTTATCTTGCCTGGTTTGTGTTGCTTTTTCCCTTCTTCTTGTAACTGTTTGTGTGGGAGTTTTTTTCTTCCATCGAGAATATTCGGAGCTTGGAAGCAAAGTGAAGGTGTCGGGTTCGACGTTCCAGCTATTGTCATCCAAGAAGCCCAACACAAAACTGCAGCAGGAGAACTGCAGCAGAAGCCTCAGAGCTGTAGTGGCAGACGGCTTGAAGGTATGGGTTGGCAGCGTCAGAAGACGTTTCGCTATTGGCTGCTGATGTGGTTTCCCAGCCAACCAGCTTTGTTATTGCTGCCGCTTTGTTATTGTTGCCATTTAAACCAGACTGGGGGGGGATTGCTGGTGCAGCTTACCAGGCGACTGAGGATCAGCTCAGACTCCAAGGGGAGAGCCTGGGGAAGGATAGGGAGTCAGGTGCACATGGGGGAAGTGTAGGGGATGGGATAATCATGGGGCACTTATTGCGGGGAGGAGGAGCAAGACTTTAATTGCCTGAATGGATGGTGGCTTGTTAGAAGGGTGGGATGAAAGACATAAAAAGCACTGAGAGGCAGCTGCTCTTAGCGCTGGCTTTAACCGGAATCACCATTTGTTGCCTATCTGGAAGGATAGTAATAAACAAATTTGCTGCTTCTGAGTTACATGAGTAGCGTTGTTTGTCAGACAAGAGTTCTGATCACTCCAAGTGAGGCTGACAGAAAGCCAGCGCTCCCTCTTTTGTTCTTGAAGGGGATTAACTGTGAGGAAATGACCGAAGGGAAAACACCAGAAGGGATGTTGGAAGAGGCTGCTGAAGTGGCAGAGGAAGCAGGAGAAAATGGACAGAGCCACAAGGCTATACAAGAGGAGGAAAGACTGTGCCATTGGCATCCCAGCCAGTGATGAAATCTAAAATGGATAGGGGATGGAGAGAAGTTAGATTAAGTGAGGCTACCATCCCTAAAGAACAGGATAAGGAGGTTTTGGGGTGGAAAATCCAGAAGCATGAGCAAGTACAGGACTGGAGAGTTAAACGTTGGCCCAGCTCAGAGGAAAGTCAGTGGGTAGTCCCAGAAAGTGAAATGCTAGACATGTTAAGAACTCAGTTTGGGAACCTTCTGAGCGGGGTCTACCTGAGAGAAAGAGAGAATTTAGTTCGGGTAAAGACCTGTTGTTTACTTCAAGCCCAATGGGACTCTAGTACTCAGAGCTTGGGAGGGGATTGGACCCCTCAGAATTACAGTATCGAAGGCAGAACACAATACCTGATTCTGAGCAACAGAGATATTCTATGGAACCTTGGCAGGGGGCCAGACGTAATATGGGGCTCCTGGAGTCCGGTGGGAGATGCCACCAGTTGGAAGGTGGGGACCTCCTCCTCTGAATGCGACTTTTGATGGGAATGCGGACAATGTGGTAGTTTTTCTGGGTCAAATAATAAACCATTTTGACCTATACGGACAGTGTTATCCGTCACATTGGTCAATGGTAGTAGCTGTGATGGGGGTATTAATGGGAGAGGCTCGTGTATGGGCAGCTGATATGTATCACCACCGAGCAGATGAACTAGGGGATATTGGCATGTTTCTAACTGCGTTGAGGACTCATTTTGAAGACAGGACTACAGGACAGAAAGCGGAGGATGATTTGTTGACTGTTAAGCAGAAGGGGCAACCAGCTCAAGAACATGTCAGTAATTTTTGGAGAGTGGCAAGTAAGCTCCCTTCCTGGCTGGAAAAATTATTAATTCATTTGTTCAAAGATGGTTTAGACCCTAAGCTCAGCCAGGCTTGTTTTGTATCAGGGTGCAGCTGTAACACTCACAGAATGGTATCAGATGACGATTGAACTGGATGATGGACTGCAACAAATAAACCCAAAATTCGAGGGTATACCACGCAGACCCATGGGGTTGTTATCAAGAACATTGACAAGACAACATCAGAACCAAATTGGCAGAGGTATGATGAAATGTTTCAGGTGTGATAGACCTGGAAACAGGGCTGTGGATTGTCCTATACCACCATTATCAATGCCCAAGGACCCCCAAGTAGCATCAACCATGCAATGAGGTAGACCAGGACTTCGGGGGTGGCAACACCATGAGAAAGCATGGGGAATAGTACAAAGTAACTGGGACGTGGATAGAGGTGTGAGCATACAACCTACTCCACTGGTCGAATGTGAGGCNTATCAATCCTTTTATCATTTCTATCACCCTGTGGAACAAATGAACTAATCAGGGAACTCAAGTGGGTGAATTAATTGATTCTGGGTGTACACTGTGCTTAATAATGCAAGTAGTGGTGGATAAACTTGGGTTACGGGTCACCGGTTGGTCAAACCAATAAAATTCGAACAAGTGGATGGCTCCCTCTTGGGAGGAACCCCTGCAACTCACAGGACAGAATACGTTAAAATGGCACTGGGAGTGGATATTTTTTGTCATAGTATCACATATGAATGAAGCATTAATTTTGGGTTTGGCTTGGATGGATAAATGGGAGCCAACAATACATTGGGAAGAATAAATGGAAAGCAGTACAAACAGCATTAATAAAAGCACAAGAAGCATATAAGAAGCAAGCAGATAAAAAGAGGTCCAAGCCCATTCCTTTTGAAGCTGGAGACTGGGTGTATTTGTCGACTAAGTTCATAAACTTAGGGTTAGCTAGTAAGAAACTAGACCCAAAATACATTGGTCCTTTTCAAGTAGTTTGAGTAATAAATCCTGTAACCGTTGCCTTAAACTACCCTCTCATTTTAAATGAATCCACCCCTTTTTTCATATTAATTTATTGAAACATGCTGACTTGACGAGATTGGAACCTTGACTAACAACCCCGGGACCTATTCAGGACGATCATTATGAAATCGATGAGATTCTCGACTCTAGATGGAGACGTGGAGTATTACAATATCTAGTTCGTTGGAAGGGGTATCCTATGACCAATGCTGCATGGGTACCACATACCGATATGTCCGCTCCTTGATTGAGACGACTCTTTCACCAGATACATCCCACAAAGGTGGGTGGAAGGGACAAATAATAATAATGCTCTGTGATCTATGTTTCAGGCAGAGCCATGGTAGAGGGGGGGGGGGCGCCTTTCGNNNGAGCCATGGTAGAGGGGGGGGGGGCGCCTGTCGGGCTTCGCCGTTCCAGCTATTGTCATCCAAGAAGCCCGACACAAAACTGCAGCAGGAGAACTGCAGCAGAAGCTTCAGAGCTGTAGCGGCAGACGGCTTGAACATATGGCTTGGCGGCGCTGGAGGACATTTCGCTATTGGCTGCTGACATGGTTTCCCAGCCAACCGGCTTTGTTATTGTTGCCGCTTTGTTATTGTTGCCGTTTAAACCAGACTGGGAGGGGATTGCTGGCGTGGTTTACCAGGCAACTGAGGATTGGCTCAGACTCCAAGGGGAGGGCCCGGGGAAGGATACGGTATCGGGCATGCACGGGAGAAGCATAGGGGAAGGGATAATCGTGGGGCACTTATTGCGGGAGGAGGAGTGAGACTTTAATTGCCTGAATGGATGGTGGCTTGTTAGAAGGGTGGGATTAAAGACATAAAAAGTGCTGAGAGGCAGCTGATCTCAGCGCTGGCTTTAACTGGAATCACCATTTGTTGCCAATCTGGAAGGAACGTGCTGTAATAAACAAGTTTGCTGCTTCTGAGTTACATGAGTAGCGTTGTTCGTCAGACAAGAGTTCCGATCACTCCAAGTGAGGCTAACAGAAAGAATAAAAGGGGCTTCACCTGTTTTCTGTGGCTGTGTTTGTTTTGTATCCCACCCTGGGTCATCACAGTACCAGAATTTGCAAATAAGTTCTGACTTAGATAGAAGAGCTGAAGGACCAGGTTAGGGCATTGTGAAAATCTATGTGGTGATTAAGAGTCAACAACAATTTAATGGCACATTAATTATCAATCAAATTCTGATCTGCTCCATATTAAATTGCTTCTTGAAGAGATTCGTCTTCTTTCCTCCCAATGGTTCTCTATTCTTCTGTAATATTATCAATTTGATAACGAAAGAAGTGTTATCTCATTTGATACCATGCTGATGTTATAGTCTGCCAGCTTCTTTATTGATTTGAGGAATGGGAGGTGCAGTGGAAAATCAAAGCATTGACAGAAACCTGGGATAGATACTTTGGGGAAGACAAAAAATAAATGCCATGCACACCTGGCCCCTTTCAGGCTTTCCTCACAAATATGCTGAAACTTGAAGGAGAGGATCATCCAAATAATATATCAGAAACCAAGAGCTTTGTCTTTGTATTTGATTGTTGACATAGACTGCCCTGAGGAATAAGATAATAACAAGAAAAGAAAATATTTGGTGACTAATACTGCATGCTTAAGATAATGTCAAGTGAACAATGGAATTGATGAAGGAGAAGTCTGAAAGCTGAAGCCCCAGCTAGGGATAAATTCTTGCCTGATTTAAGCTTCAGGCAATAATTCACTTCCATTATGTGTTTTAGTCACTTTAAAATGAGACAAAAGGAGTTTTCTCACAATCTTTTAGTTAGAGTAGCTTCATATCAATTACCACAGTGTGGTATCTTGCACGTGTATGGTCATCAACAGCATATATTCTGAAACTGTGTTGGTACCTGTATAATAAATCCATATTTCATCTTCTGGTATGCTCACTGTGGATCTCTGGATTGACTTTGCTTTGTTCTGTGCAATCCCTGTTGGGTAGGAAAAGATCTTTAATTCAGTTTTGGTCATGCTTCTGAAGCAAATTCATTGAATTTCATTGAAGCAAACAATCATGAACCTTCATCTAAAGCCTTCATCTAAAGCAGGGATTGTCAAACTTGTGTCGTCACAGCATCATCACGTGANGTGACTTTTTCCCCCTTAGCTAAACTGAGTGTCGCCGTGGCAAGCGCGTGATGCATCCAGCCCACAGTCCACAAGTTTGACAGCCCTGATCTAAAGTATATAAAAGGTAAAGTGAAGCTCTTCTCCCTTGCTTTCCTTCTNAGATTTTCCTCCAGGAGATTTTTCACAAATAGTTGTTGCTATTCTTATTATAGGGGTTCTTTCAAGTTCTAGCCAAGGACCTAAGAATTATTACAGTAGAATTTGAGGATATAGGGGGTTCCAAACAGAGTATTATTTATGTAAAATTAGAATATTTAGGTACAATAAAATCAAAATTTCCAATATTGAGAAAGACCTTTATTATGGTTGGTCAACCAGATGTTTATATTAGTTTTGGTATTTTTGTCCACCTATTATGTTCTTCCCAAGGTCCTGGGATAGGCAGATGTTAGGGCATTTTCAAATATTTTTTCAACTCTGTGTTCCCACTGATTACTGATACGTGATAATTTTTACAAATGTTCCAGTGAATCATTTTTGTGACTGTGTTATATTGCTGTTTATAATGAGCTTGTGAGATCTTCTTGCTTGAGTTCAGTATATTACTATTATCCCTCAATATTGTGTATGCTCATACAAAACCTGATGTCTGTAATTCATGTTAAAGAAATAGTATGGCAATAGTATTTGCTCCAAAACACTTTTCTTGTAGTATTTGAATCAATCCTAGTATTTTGTATCCAACTGAAAAATATGGGTAGTGAATTGAGATGTAGATGAGATACAAATGGCACCACTGTCCTGTGGTTCTGGAAACCCTTAAACCAGTGGTGGGATTCAAAAATTTTT
>AZIM01000803.1:109512-119561 GCA_000516915.1 Ophiophagus hannah
AAAAAAAAAGAAAATGTTGCAAGGGCACCACACAAGGCCCTTCCAGTTTAGATCATTATCAGGCAACAGTAAGCAAAGGTTCTTGTTTCTAAAGGCATAGCTGCCTTCCATCATCAGCTCCCTTAAACACCTTATCTCCTCATCACCATCATATATTTAATCTAGTGGATTTAGTGGAGATGGCATTGGAGCACAGGAATGGGGCAGTAATATTCTCCTGCCATGCACATATACACCAATTTTATGAGTGGAATGCCTAATATTAAATCCAATTGATTGCAACATGTCTCTTCTGGCATGATTCTATTTGGATATAATTTCTGAATTTTTTTTTAAAAAAGATCATAATATGTGGTATATCTTGTGGCACATTTGTTTAGGGGGTGATCAGATTCCAGCAAATAATTGATGGCAATATCTTCTAATTGCAGATAGCATTTCAACTGTACAACGGTAGAAAAATAAATAAATGGATTTGAAGTATGCATCAGGCTCTAAATGATTTGGGTCAAGTTCATGGTTGCTAGTATAACCCAAATTCCAGAACTGTCCCAGATTCCATGCCACCAAGGGACATGGAAGTAGAAAAGTAATCCTCAGGTATTCCATTGCCAATCCAATGACAGCATCTAGAAGCTCAAGCAAGAAAGTTGCTCTGCAGCAAGGATAAACAGCAACAACTCCAACTAAATTCCACAGCCCAAGTTTAATCAGAGGAGCTCACACCAAATTATCTGTGCCACAGATTCTTTGAAAACCATACTCCCATCCCCCTGCCTTGGGCCCACAACTGATACCACCCATGTGGACAGATTTTCAAGAGGGCAACTGCTTCCTTTGGGTTCACTAGGTCTTTGTTATACATACCAAATCAGCTGGTTTATCCCCAATCTAGTTACAAATGAGTTTGGTGCTATTACAAACTGACCAGGCATTTACTGGCAGTAGTTGAGAGTCCAGGGCCACTGAAGACTTTATGAAACTTGATGGCTGGAGGTGGGACAGAGCTAAGCCACATAACATTGGTGAAAATGTAGCTGAAGTTCTATGACTGGAAGTAACCTCCCCTTGCCTTGTCCCTGGGCTGAAAGAGAGTGACTGGTTCAAAGTCAGCCAGCTGGCTTTGTAGGTAGGGCAGCACTAGAAATCATCTGGGTTTCTAGCCTGGTGCCTCATTTCATTTCATTACTTTTAGACCACCCAACTTCCAAACAACTCTGGTCTTTGTACAACTGGTCTTTGTACAAACAAATGCTGATTTTCTGCATTCCTCATGGTCACTTTTAACTGTGGCTGACTGTTACCATCTAATAATCTATCAGCAGGGGACCAGTGATTATAAAACCATAGGAACTCCCACATTATTTCCTTTGATGAAGGACCTTAAAGACAGGACAAAACAGAGTAACAACTGTTCAGAAAATACAACTGCCTCTTATGTCAGGGTTGACTGTGTCCTGGTTTGGGATAAACAGCTATGTAAATAAATAAATACAATATCTCCTCTCATTAAGTTCTATTTATATCATGAATTAGTGCTTGTAACACTCCATGTACCTTTGATTTAGAAGATATAAATCTAGAATGCTAAGCATGATTATAGTTCATTGTTGCTTAGCCTAGCAAATGATAAGAAACCTTGCTGACCTCTATGCAACAGGTAGCAATTAGGAAAGTACAAAGCACAGCATCTATCACATACTTTAATTTTCTCATCTAGAAATAGGTTTGATGCTCTCTATTTTCTGAAATGATACTCAGACATACTATCATTTCTCAACTTTTCAACCGCGTCAGCATACTGAGATACTCAGTTTTGAGAAAGCTGCAAATACTAATTAATATGTTTATGCATTAGGTTGTTGCTGCTTTCAATTCAGAGCAATTGTTCCAGTGCACTGATTAAAGATGCCATGTGTAGAAGCTACCAATTTTGATTTTTAACGCTTCTAATTCAAAAGGAGAATTACTTGAAAGGGAATCTTTCCTCATTCTTTCTTCAGAGAAAAAATACCCTAAATAATGTTGTATTTGTTGGGTATCCAACTTTATTATTTTATTTATTTAAAACATTTATATTGCTGCCCACCTGTACCCAACTCTAAGTGACCTATTATTTGTATTACCATTTTCTATTCTCAAGTTCTTTTATTTGTTTTTGTATCAGATTTATTTCTTTAAAATAAATAAGTACATTTAAAAACAGAGAATTATTGAAATCTGCTTAGAGAATGTAACAATCTAATGTGGAATTAAGAAACATAAACCACTTCTATTTCCTGTCAATTTAAAGTCTCAATCATCCAGGTCATGGTTGTCCCTAAGGTGCTTTTCCAAAAGGCACCTGAACTTTCTTGGTTTTTTCCTTTGAAAACATTTTGCTTCTCATTCTGTTCAGAACATTTCAAAACCCAAGAAGGTTCTTGGATGAGAAGCAAATCATTTTCAAAGGAAAAAAAACCAGAAACCTCTGTTGCATTTTGGAAAAGCACCTTTGGGGGACACTTCTATTTCCCTATCTCCTGCATTTCTATGACATACTTTCAGGTGTGTCTCTCATGTCAAAATCTGTAATGACTAAGTTTCTATTGTAGAGTTCAGATTTTATTCCATTCATCCTTTGTGAATGGTCATTTTCTCCATGGCGCTATGCTATCATGAAAGATACCTGTAGCAATATAAAATTACCTCTAAGTGAAATGACCCTTGTACAGGGAAAACATATAATAGAACTGATTTTATGGATTTCTATTGAATATTTAATTCAGGATCTTCGACAAAACTGGCCAGTTTTCAAACCCTGAACCTATAATCAGGATAGCAAAGGTTACTGAAATACACATCTCAATAATATTTTCTGCATCAGAACATCAGTCTCAAGCAAATCATTGTTCCAGGTAGTCTAACTTCTTTCCATAAGATCTGAAGTGGAAAAGTAGGAGACAGACCACCTGAAATCTGGCTTACACACATTATTATTAAATACAGGAAAGCAGCTTTAACAATAATATCTGGTAGTACTCATTTCCTGACTGCAATCAGCTATGTGTATGTGCAGCTATTGGGTGGAATTAACTTTTTGAATGTCATCCCAAGCTTTTGCAGAGACAAATCTGAAAATTAATAGTTTCTGCAACATGATTACAGTGGAATGGAGGTTCAAAGATTGTTTTAGTAGTTACTACTCACCCAGTGACTGTTAATTGATTCTCAGTCTGTAGATGATGATGAAATGGACAGATGGTTCAAGTAACATATGGCCAACCTGTTTGCTAGCAACAACTTTACTTCCTGATGAGTAATCTTCTGAGTTTTATAATTAGCAGAAAGATAAAAAGGAACGGATGGAGGAAAAAAATCCAAAAGTTGGTAGGAATTTACTCCTTATTTATTCTTTAACACCCTTTTTTCTCAGACAATTGTTCTCTTTCTTTTTCTTACTAAATATCATGATTTGTTTCTTTTTTTGCCTGCTGGGTATATGCAAGTCTGATTCTGGATCTTCAGCAAATTGTTGAGAAATTTGTTGATGTGAGCAAGAATATTTGGGACACATTTTGTTGTTGTTTTAGGATAAGAATATGCTAAAATGAGTAGTCTTGTAATATGGATTTTTTTTGTATGAAGTAGAAGATTGTCTGTTGAGAGGAAAGAAAGTTTATCAGAATAAGCTAAAATGGATATGTATAATTGTTCCCATTTTGTTCTGAGGAAGTGAGAGTAAATTGTGTCAGAAGACATATATAGATAAGCCAAATGCCATGGGAACAGACTATCCAAGAGTCCTTTTAATGTGTGGTAAAACAAGAAGAGATGGGAGATATAGTTATGGATAATTGGATGCTGAATGAATGTTATTTTAATACAGAAGTGAATGAATAGTGCAAAAATATAATTTGACATGGTTTGACAGTATGAGAATAAATGAGGATTTATTTGCAAAACAATCTGTAAAGGAGAATGACTAGTTTGAGCGGAAGAGAAAGATCAAGAAAATAAAAGCTTTCTCCAAAAGAGAAGGGTGAAAACATTAAAAGGCAAAATGCCATGTATAACATGGTATGTGGTTTTTAGGGAAAGCAAAACTTTCAAGGATATAAATGTATTTGATGTGAAGTAAAAACTAGATTTAGCTACGTTTTCTTGTTCTTAATCCTTTCCTTCAGTCTGCATAACACTGTTCCCTTGAAAGACATTTTCTAGGGATGAAAGTACGTATTTTTAATATTATTGGCATTCTATTTTTCAGCCTATATTAAAAGAATATTAAATAGTGCCAATTTATATTCCACTGAGGAATAAGCCTTACTGAAATCTTCAAATGCCAACTTTTAAGTTATGTTCATTTAAAAATTGCATTAAAAGTATAAATACTTAGGAACATTTTATGTTCCTCAAAGGTGTAAATTATAAAGGTATATATATATATATATCACACATTAAGTTTTTAAAAAGAAAACTAAAAGGCTCAAGAAAACTCCTACTGGGTGTGTCTGTAAGACATTTAATCAGAGCAGCCAATTAGACGATGGATTTACACTGTCTGGTTTTAGGAATGAAGCAGCTGACAATGAGCTTAAAGTCTCTTTTTGTACATCTTGCATCACAATATAAGGGCAAAGCAAATTGGCCAGACTTCCCTTGCTCTTTTTTCAACTTTGAGGCTAGGAGAATATTATACTGTCAGAGTTTGCAGTGAAAAGTTGCAGAGTAATCTGTAGGTGTCTAAACAAGGTCATTTCAGGGGAACTTCAAGGTGGCCAGGCAATTCTGGCACATTTTTAAATATTTTTAACGACAATGTTTGCTCTATTTTGTTAGAATAGTACAATTACAGCCTAATCTTAAACCTGTCTGAACTAGCAAACATGTTTATGATGAATATTTACCTCAAGGTATGGTTATAGTTGGTCTTGATGCATGCAATCAAATGCTCATATTTTGAAACATGGCAACTGATGATTATCTTACTTTAAGGAAATGTATTGTTTGGAGCTACGGTGGATTATGACAGGATTGATTAAACTTTAAATTTAAAGAAACTGCACTACATTAGTTGATCACCTCCTATTTATTTATTCATCAAAGCAAACAGTGTACAAAATAGCAAAATGGCAAATGTCCATTCAAAATAAATCTGCCAGTTGTGCAACAGTTCTATTTTGGTTCAGCTTCACCATGCTTACAGGATGTCTGGAATTCAATCTGTTCCAGAGATTTGATTATAAAAACATTAGTCAATAAGCCAAGAAGAATTTGCTAGCAGTATATATAAAGGAGACCAAAAAATAGACAAGGAATTAAGGCAACCAAGCAACTAATGACAATAATACCTGGCAATATATTAGCCTTGTACACTAAAACAAATGTGCTGGGAAGTTGAAGAACAAATACTGGCAGCTTACTTAAGAAGCCATGACTCAAGGCATTTGTATCTTCATCAACATTAGCATTTATTGTTACTGCAAGTAAAAATTCTCCATCAAATCCCTTTTTAAAAGTTTAATATCCACCACAGAAGAGCTTCAGTCTCCTAAATACGTAAGTGTAGAACAAGCTGAACCAGATCTTTTTTTCCTTATTACTTAGCTACTCACTTAAAAAAAAAAAGCAACACATATGTTGGGTAATTGTCCTATTTGTTTCATCTTGTTTAAGAAAACTAAGCTATTAGCTTGTATCAAATTGTAAGCCCTTTGTGGTAGCCAGACAAGAAGCACAAACCCATACACTACCTTTAAAGTTACAGTAACAGCACTTCTCTCCTCCTTAATTTTACTTCCCAGAAAACTAAGGAGGGCCCTTCTGAGATGCTCCCAATGCCTCTTTTCCGTCTGTGGTCTGAGATGACTTTTGCATCATGGATGTTTTGACTGTGGCTCTTCCTCCAGCCTTCCAAGGTTATCCCCAAATATCATTACAACAATAAGGACTTTAAAATTCTCTTCCTTTTTAGATTGGGACAATGTCCACTGAACCAAGGATATGAAATGTGGTTTTTTCTCTTACCTGACAGGATGGTGATGAGATTGTAATGCTGCTGTTGCTGCTGTTGATTGCTACCATAGTATTCAGTACCATTTCTACTTAGGGGAATTCATTTCAATCTTTTTTTAAGGAGACAGGTTGCTGCAGTCCAATACTCAATCCATGTGCCTGTCAGTCCAAAAAGAAAAGATACAGGTAATATGCAATGGTAGAAAAGGGAACATTTTATCTATTGTCTTCTGGCCTCAATGTTTCATGAGAACCATTTTGTGAATAGGCAAGTCTATCTAGGTAGTCATGCCATAGAATTCAAATTCAATTGCACCTTCTTCTCAGCTCCTGTGAACATGTAGCTTTTTTTGCAGTTAATATCTTGTATGCCAGTTGTGGCCGTACAATTGGCTCAATTTCTCATTAGACATCTGCCACTTGGATTAGAGTTAGTCCTCAACATATGACCACAACTTTCTTTTGCTAAGTGAGACAGTTGTTAAGTGAATTTCTTGCCACAGTTTTAAGTGAATCACTGCATTCTTAAGTTAGTACACATGGCTGTTAAGTGAATCTGGCTTCCCCATTGATTTAGCTCATCAGAGGGTCACAATGTCCATGGATCACATGACCCCTAGGACATTACAATCATCATAAATAGGAATCAGTTGCCAGGCACCTGAATTTTAATCACATACCATGGGGATGATGCAACAGTCATAACTGTTAAAAATGGTGATGTCACTTTTTTCACTGCCATAGTAACTTCGAATGGTCACTAAATGAACTGTTGTAAGTCAAGGACTACCTTTCCAAGATACTGCCCTTGGAAAGCATTCAGAACACAGAAAATACAAAATGTGACAGCCCAGGTAATGATGGACATAGCCCAATATATTCAGATGACCCCAATGCTTCAAGAACTGTCTGTTGGCTTCTGGCTATTGCCTGTTGGCTTCTGGTTGAAATTCAAGATACTGATTATCACCTCTGAGGACCTACATGACTCTGGATCCATCCCTCTGATATAAGGTAGGTAGGTAGGAGTAGAACCTCTGTTAAAGTACAGAAAGTCCCATGTTTGCAGTAATTTTAATGCTACCTTAAACTACCTTTGTCAAAGAGTATGTGGATTGAAATAAATATGAAGCAAATTGGAAATCAAAATATATTTTAGAACCTTCATGGGAATGTTGATGTTTTTATGCATTTTTTAGAACAAGGCACATGATGCCATATAGTAATTTATCTATTGTCTTAAAATGGTGATGAAAGATCATGAATAGCTGATTTTTCCTGTGAAATACATTTTACAACCTTGAACTCTCAATGGAAATATCATTTACATTTCCCATCCTGATAAAATAAGGTTTCCCTCTGTTTTCATGAGATTTTATATGAAAAAGACAGAGGACAATATAAAGCTATTCCAAAATAAATCTGATTTGCATGCTAAGGTAATATATTCCATCTTTTGTGCCATGAATCCACAGCTCTAAAAATTACTCATAGTCTTAATACGAAGATGTTCCTGGCAACAGACAGCAGACATTTTCCAGAACTTCAGATTTTAAGAAAGACATGATAGCTTCCTCAGATATTCAAAAACATTCAAGCAATTCCAAAAGCAGAATGATAAGAAGATGGACTATGGTTCCCAATATAAAAGGTCTATATCAATGGAAGATATGTTGTGTAACCATATGTAGAAGAACACAAATACAGTCTTCATGGAAGACTCAAAACATGATATTGTTATTTGCTTTTTAAAAAATTACTTGCCCCAAGAAGGCTTCAAAATGTCTTCTTTTGTGTGCCTCATTGTAAGACAGGATATATTTCAATGAAGGGAAAGTATCCTATTACAAAAATAAGGACTATCTTTTCCCTAATTTTGCAATTCTCAAGGTTCAATCTTTTATCAGAAGTTTTAAAACTGTGAGTCAACCTGAGTTTTTGTTTTAAATGGGCAGCTATAGAAATTAAATGAATGGAGTAAACTGTACACAAGTACAGTGAAATATGTCTTCATGTAGAACATAGATTAAACTGTGGACCTGGCTAGCATAAATGACCCCAATAGCTGCTGAGATGGGTGGTTTTTAAAGAAAAGTAGATAAACTGATGGAGAATACACTAAAGCTAGCAATGAATACTAAGATCAGATGTTAACTACAACTTCAGAAACAGTAGCTTCTCAGTATTCATTGCTGGTATTTGTCTATTCATGTTCCATTTCTCATAGCTTATCAACTTGGCCACCATGGGAACAGTAAAATGGATTAAGTAAATCACTCTTCTTGTGTTCTTTGAAAGATGTTACACTCAAAACATTCTGGAAGAAGACTCTTAATTAAAGCCAGTATCAAACTCCCATTGATATTTATCTCCTTCCTTAATTCTCCTAATCTTTATTTGTATAAAAAGTAAAAGTGTTCAAAAGAAACTCTAAATAGGACATCTCCTTATTCTGAATAATGTTCACAGTAGACCTTGATAGACTTTGTTATTATTGAATGTTCTTGTTTCCTGCTGGACTTCACCAAAAGACAGTTAGTGATCTGATCTCACAGTTGCAACCTATAAACCTAAAGACTGGGGCATGAACTTAAGTGAATTGCTATAGCAGCAAATTTATAGGATCAGCAGGCATTTGGTCTAGAGGAGAAGTGAGTCCTTCCAACTTGTTGATTTCTTTTAATAGGTTTTGTGTTCCAGCGATTAATGTGAACCCCTAGAGTCTTGGGCTTAACTGAGTCATGAATTCCATGGTGCTAATCTGCTTCAAAGAAGGATATTGGTGGAGAGTAACCGATTCCAATTTAATAGCAAGCCTAAGCTTATCCACAAAAATACATGGGTAAAAATGTTTCTTTACTTTTGAGTCTTCAAAGATTAAGTGTTACCATAAGTACATACTGTTCTATTCACAATTAAATACATCTGGTCAGGAAAAGTATTAAGAATTTCTTCTGACATAGGAAATAGTACTATGCTTTCCTATTGTAGTAATAACAGCTGGTCTCAAGGGCACTAAAACTGCTTGTCGTAAATGCTAACCAGATGCAGTGATATCAACTCCAGAAAACATACTGAAGAAGTATTGCCAAAATACCTAAGAATGGACTTTAAGTAATGCAATATATATGCAATATGTATTAAAATGTTTGTATCAAAATGGAGACTGATGTGAGATTCATCTCAATCTGAGAAAGTGATAAGATCACATCTAACTGAATTACAAATATATGGAAAATTGTTGGACAATGTTTTTATACAAAGATGGAAAATTTATAGGACATATTCTACCGTTCATCAAATGGTCCTACTACTACACTCAGAATTCAGTGTTACTTTTTCTCCATCAAGCAATTTCATCATTCATTTGTATCAAACATAGAGAACAAGTACAGATGCTGCTGCAGAATCAATTAATCATCTTCATGCATTCAGATTGTTCTTTAACCTCTAAACATTTATTATATGAAAATTATTTAATAAATAGAAATTTAACTAAGAGTAGTACAAATAATAATAATAATATCCTTAACTCCTTAGACAGTCCCATCAAACCTTGCGGATCAATATTAGAAAATCTTGGTTTAAATCTTGGTTTTGTCTAAGAATTTTCACCTTCATAAAAAATGAGAAAAGAATGATCTACATCTCACGATGCTAAATGCAATCTATTTCATATGCAGATATGGTGGATCAGGTTAGTAGAGCTGTTAGTAGAGCTGTTCACACACCCATACAAGTTTAATTAAAACAAGACATTTACTGTGCAAGAGACGTGTAAGTAATTTAGATTGCAATTGTAACAGTCTTATACTTTTCTTATAAACATTGGCAATCTGCTTGGATCCACATTGAGAGAAATGTGTAATCACATATATATGGGTTTGAAATGCTTGAGGTCACTTTGGCAAAGCAAGCTCATATACAGGTGTACAGAGCTTTGTCTTCTACTGAATCGGCATAGCACATTAAACTGGAATAATCCAAATATTAATTCATTAATATCATTTTAGTTTAGTTTAGTTTAGTTTTATTAGACTTGTATGCCGCCC
>AZIM01000803.1:160786-174916 GCA_000516915.1 Ophiophagus hannah
TGCCAAGTTTGAAGACCCTTGTTCTAAGGCATGATACAAACTTATTTTGACTTAATATGTCATTTGCGCCTTGCTATTTGACTTATAAACTGCACTGGATGGCTTAGCATATCATGTCAGCCCATCCAGTTTTGGTTTATTTCACAAACCATAGTTGTAATAAATATGACTCAGTGGGATGTGTAAATCCAAGTGGTGACAAGCTGCAGAAAGAAATTGCACACTACAGGAAACTGCTTTAAGGCGATTCATACTTTTGTCTATATAGTTCAGCTGTAGTTATGTTGACAGGCAGCAGAAAGCAGGTTTCAAGCAAAATTAAGGTTAAGGAAATGCGACAATTAGAACATGAGACACTATACATGTGAAACATGTGGTCTATAAGTGAAGTTTAATTCCATTCATACATTACTTGCAGAGATCCTGATTCAAAGGACAAAAAATTCTTCAGATAAGGCAAGTTAAATTCCCTAAAGACCATAAACTGGGGGACTCCACCATCACCACAACCATAGAGTCAAAGAGTTCAGGCAATAAGATTGCATACAGGGTAGAGGACAGCACAGGAGCAACAAATTCAAATTATCTCCAGAGACAACCTAACAGGGTTTTGCATCCAGTCATTTATGGGGCATAGGCATGAAAGACCACCACAGTATCCCATAGTTGCCCCTCTCCAGTCCACTATTTTGCACCACATTTTCAAAGCTGTTATCACTTCACAGCCTTAATTTATTCAGTCTCTTTTTAATCAGGTGAATGAAGAAAGCACTTGGCCCCTTAACAAAGCTACAAATGTCTACTTTCATATTAGAAGAGGCTTTATGAAAGAGGCTTGTAATAATACAATCTGGAATTATTATTCAAGAATGATTAACTATATTATAGCTGGTACATCTCAAAACATGGGAGAGTCTAGCAGACTAATACAATAAAAATACTGTATAGAAGAAAAATAAATCTTCAGTTTTGGAAGGCTGATAATAATCTCACAAAATGATATTAGACATAGACTAATGATCAGTAATTACAACAAATAAAAGGAGATAAAAACTTGCAAAATACAGCTTAAAAATCAAGATATTATCTATCCTAATAAATTCGTTCAAACTTGCAGAGGAATCAGTTTAAATACATGTCATTTTATTTTTCATTGTATTTTCAGCTGTTGGACTGAGGTTTTATGCTGCATTTTTTTTAGCATAAAGCAAAGAATCTCCAATCCTCTTCAACTGCCTCAGCTGTGTGGGAACACATTTCCCATGATTAAACCCAGAGCTAACTCAAACATTCTTTCTCATATATTTTCCTTTTGAATTTGAAAGCAAGGTTTGAAATTTGGCTGGTGGTAATACACTCATTGCTTTTAGCAACAGCATTGCAAAACTCCTTTTGATGGCCAGCACCTAATGGAGTTGTTTGTCCCTACCTGGTGGCTCTCAAGATTTCCTAGAGCAAGGACAGAAGAGGATTCAAATGGCCTACCTACACATTAGATCAGTATGGTGGTTTTACAACCACATAGGCTAACCTTATGACTGACACAAGAATTGCATCCCAGCTATTCCCTGGTCAGATAAAGAATGGCTTGTGATAAATCACATACTGTACATTCATATAGACATACAGTACTTATATTTGTATAGTTTCTCCACACCAAGAAGAATTCATGTCCAGAGAAATGTAGCCCAAGCCTCTGGAATTAGTCTTCCTAGAAGGTATGATAATGCTAAAGGAAACTATATTATTTTGTTTGTTTGTTTGTTTGTTTGTTTTGTTGTGATATTGCAAGCAGTGGGAAATCATGGGAAATTAATAAAATTGCATTCCCTGTATTGACATGAGTCTTCAATCAATATAACTAAGGAATTCCGAGACTCAAAATTAAGATTGAAATAGATTAAGGTACTATGTTTCGATGTGTAACAATTGCTTTGCCCAGGAAATAACATTTTGTAATCAGCAAATAATTACTGAAGTTCTACAGGTTCAGTTATGTTTGCTTACAAATTGGGCCACAGACACCTTTATGGCTGAACTCATATGTTCATGCAAAGGAAATGTATCATCTTCTCAGGCAATCCAGTCAAATAAGACATAATTAAGGATTAAGTTCTCAAGTATTAAATCTGATGACATAGGACTCTTGAATTTATTGGGAACTGAAAAAGCTTTAGTTCATGCATCTCATCTCATATGTATCTGCTTTATTGGGATGTGCACTAGACTTTTGGAAGTTAACTATACAACCTCTGATCCATTGAGTCATTGTTTCGACTTTGTCATCATTTCAGAGATATTCATTTACTTAAAACTGATATCATATCTGATTTGAGCAGAGGTGCTTAGTATCTAAACAGATAAATAAATGCTTCTGCTCTGTGAGCTGCATTGGTTTCTAGTTTGCATCCAGTCCAAATTCAAGATGCTGATTTTAATCTTCAAAACACTTTGTAGCATGGGATTCAGTTATTGGAGGGACTGTCTTTCCCCAGTTACATCAGCCCATCCCATTAAATTTCAGAGAAAAGTCATGTTGAAGGTACAACTTACTAAGAACCTATATGTTGGTCTCAGGAGTTGTGCCTTCTCTACTGTGGTACCACCTTACAGAATATCCCCCCCCCCCCCAANNNATGTTGGTCTCAGGAGTTGTGCCGTCTCTACTGTGGTACCCCCTTACAGAATATCCCCCCCCCCCCAAAAAAAATTGCCTCATCTTTTTTGATTTTTCAAAAGGCCTTCAAGATCTGGTCATCCTAGGGCTCCCAGGGGACCAGAGTTTTGTCTCAATGGCTCCATTGCTGAGGGGCGCATTTTATCCCCTCTTTTCCTAGTTTGTATTTTTTGTTTTTATGGTTATTTATTACTGTAGCATTTTAGATTTTTATCTGCTTTATCTTGGCCTATTTTATTTATTGTTTTGCACTGCCCAGGTACTTTGGAGTACCTTCCAGGAAAAAGATTTCCCCTCATTATGGGTGAGAGTTCTTTTTCGCACCCTAAACAGGAGTCTTTTTTTCGACCCCAAATTTTAACCTTTGGTAGACGGCGGGGTAGTATTAGTATGCCAGGGACTACAGCTCTCGCTTGGGCTAAAGATTCTCTAGCATCTCAGCACCGTGTGCAGCCAGCCATACACTTGGTGCAAGAGCCAGGGCGCATCTTCTTGTAAAAGTCCGTCGCGTCTCACTGCGTGGGACTGAACACTATGGTTACAGTCCACCCCTCACACTGCGTGGGCGGGTGGATCTCGCCCAAACGAGAGGAAAGGAAAGCAGCCACGCACCGGCGGGAGCTCCACCAGACCCAGCTGCTTTCTTTATTCTACCGTCCGCTGGAGTTCTCCTTCTTCCAAGAGCCGCCCACTAGGAAAGGACTGGAGAAGCTCTGCTCCCGCCCGCTTCAAAAGCGCCACACGAGAAAGGGGGGGGGGCGGAGAGGAAGCGCGGGACATGCCTTGCGCGGGGCAATTGCCTGAGTCTGCCTCCCGTCCCACTTGGGCTGGCCGGCAAACTTGTCTGGCCCAAGTTTCCAAGGGGGAAGAGGAAGAGAAAAGACAAGCGGTATTCAATTAACGGAGGCTCTTCCGCCAATGCGTCCGCTTTCCCTCGGCTTTTCACACGAACAATCCCGGATTGAAAGGGGTGCGGGGAGCAAAGAGTCCCCGGAGAGATCGCTGAGCGACGTTATACTCATTGATTTATTTTTATTTTTTTTTCCTCCCTCAGTTTCTCCACGTTTGTTACCCCCAGTCCCGGAGCGATGAATTTCTCAGAGCGGAGTTGCTGAGGTATCCCACCTCAGCTAAGCTTGGCTCCAAGTCAGGCGCTTTGAAGGTGGGATGTGAACGTCTGCAACTTTCTCGGGGACTGAGCCGAGAAAGAAGCGAGCCAAAAGAGCGGAGGCGAACGGCAGCGGCTGCTCCGCCGGCAAACGAAGCGCCCTGTGGGGCGACGCCGACTCGACAGTCCCTGGCGAAGAAAAGGATGGGCTACGCGGGCGAAAGCGTCTGACCTGCCGGCGCAGAGCTGAGGTAACGCCCGGCTAAAGCAGTTATTCCGCTCCTCAGGGGTTTTCCGTCGGGCTGCTGCAGGAGGTCGTCTGGTCCCTTCTTCCCGCCGCCTGGACGGCGTTGGGCCACTAGGCTTCTTGCCGTTTGCTGGTTTTTGTTTTTGTTTTTAATTGTGTGAATAATATGCGCGCGCGTGTATTTTAGCAAACGAAAAAATGAATTGCGGGTTCCCTTTTCCTAACTGCGATGAATGGAAAGTTTGGGGTCTGTTTTGTGTGCGGGTATGTTTTTTTTTTTTTCTCCTCACAACCATCGCTTTAGATGTATTCGGGAGCTGGAATGAAATAGAAATTCATTAGGCAAGGAGGTTAATCTCTTCCCCCCCCCTCCAATAGTCTGTCAGTTTCTTTGAATATATAATTGTAATGACTCAGAAAATTAAGGGCATTCTTCTCTAATGGGAAGCATGTGTTCTTAAAAGATATTCACAGGGTTATGCACAAGCAACTCCAGTGTTACTTGGTCCTGTACTTCTGCCACATTCCTCTGTTGCTGACCAGAGTGGAGCTGGTGAAGCCTTCATCCTTTCCCGCACCGCCCACTCTTTCTCTCCTTTTCTTTCTCAGAAGGAAATCTGAGGCTACTTTGGGGATCAATTCGTGGATCTGATCCTCCCTTAAACAAGGGAGATCCATTCTGCATGCTAGAATTTCACATAATGGTCTGCAAAGTTTGACCCTAACTGGATCTCTGCTGAACAAAAGGTTAGTGCTTGACTTTACCATGGTCAGATTCTCAGCCAGCATCCTGCACCATCACTTGACCAAACACTACTATCCCATAATCCTCCCTTAGGACATACATAACACTTAGGGCATTCTGAGCGTCAGGCGTCTTTCTTGCTTTCTCTATTATTTCCTAGCTAGGTAGTGCTTTAAACAGTCCCTTAGGGGGCACTGTGCTACAGTATGAATATTCAGAAGTCAAGTTGAATTTTATTTAAAAAGCAGAAGAGGAAGGGAATGTCTTAATTTTTTTCTTCAGTTTTGGAAATCAATAAGTATTTAAGCATGAGCAAGATATCTCAGAATGGGAGCTGTATCTAATAATGTACTTCAGGCAGATTATTAAATAATTTGCTTTGATAATGGCTGTACCTTGGAATTGTAAAAGGATATAAAATAATGCAGAATACTTTAAATTAGCAAAAATACCATATAATACAATAAAAAGAAGTACTTTCTGATGTTCATCCTATCGGTTAAATCGCTAGCTTGGTAAATATTGCTCTCTTTTTACAATTATTCTTTTCCACTTTTTGGTTACATTATTATTTACTTTTAAGATGTGTAGCCTTCAAAATTTCATAGTGGCAAAGTAACATTCCTCATCCATTTCTCCATTTGTATCCTCACAAGAAATACTGAGAGAAAGGCTGAATGTAGTAATGGACCTAAAATAGCCCAGTGAATTGCAAGTTGAGTAAAAATATGAATATAGGTATCTTTCAACCTAGTTTCCAACACTTCAGTCACTGCATCTTGTTAATATTAGTAGAATGGAATCAAACTTTTACCATTTAACTCAGTATATAATTCAAACTCAACTCTATCTGCTTCTCTAAAGCCTATATCTATCTATATAAATATTGTCACAGCCTGAAGCAATTATTTTGGGATCATGTCCATCATTTTATTTATAATTGTGCCCTTTCTTCAAGGTGTTTAGAATCCTTTCTATGTATGTCTTCCTTTCCTCTAAAGTTCATGCACAAACCTATTCTGTTGAGAAACAAGAATAATTTAAACATTCATTGAATTTTATGGGCATGTATGAATCTCACTGGATATCTGCCCAGAGTTCACTGCACATTAATCAATGATTGGCCAGAGCAAACTGAATACCTTTAAGCAAGTAGTCCACCAGGTAGAATCAGTGCTGGCTGGAAAACCATAGAGTGCTTATCAAAAATTCTTTATTAACCTGGAGGTCTTGTTTAAAATGCTCTTCCATAATTCTATCAAGATCTTAGAATAAGCAATCACACACACACACGTGTGTGTGTGTGTGTGTGTGTGTGTGTGTAGAGAGAGAGGGAGGGAGGAAGAGAGGGCGGGAGAGAGAGAGAGAGAGAAAGACAGCCATACGAGAATAGCATGGAATACCTGTTTGTCAGAATTAGATGTGAAAACCATACAAGATAATAAATCATAAATGTCCTATGAGTTAACTGCAAAAAAATGTGCCAAAAGTGTATGTATTATTACTGTATATTTAAGATGAAGAAAAGAAAACATAAGTAGAAGGCTATACTAAATCTAAATTACAGGATGTTAGCTTTCAGTTCCATGTTGGGATAACTGTCTAGACTGTAACACTAATTTGATAGTAGAACTATCAGCAGGGTGTTGGGGCTCTGTTTTCAGAAAGTCTACTTGAGTTGGATTTCCTTTTCTGTGTCAAAAAGAAGTTGAATGACCCAGAATACTCTGTCCCAACTTGGTGACTCTCATATGTGTTGGATTTCAAGTGCTATAATAGACTTTGCTCATTTTAGCTGAGGATTAGAGTAGTTGAAGCATGCTTAGGCATTTCAGAAAAAGCTGGAGTACATTTAGTGGCGTACTCTTCCATACATGGTTATTAATCTAGTGAGACTTTAGCCCCAATTAAAGAAATATAATAATTCTTGTAGGCTTTTGGTAATTGGAGGTCTGTCTCTATTTTAAACATTCAAATAAATGTTTTTCTTGCCTTTCCACCAGTACTGGCTCATGGCCAAGTTTCCAGCAGAATATCTTTGTTCATCATCAGTAAACGTGTGATCTCTCTCCACTGAAAAGTGCTAGTTTGATGCAGACTTGGCACTCTGCCATGGTTTAGTGAGACATGAAGAATTTAAAATGAGCCTTAAACACACACACAGATTCCTCCATTCTAGTTCTCCACTTGTGCACACAGCTTCTCCTTGGAATATGATAAACCATAATTTTCTATTAAACATAAAACAGTAAAATATGGATTGTATTTGTGTTCCATGCCACAATGAAACCAAGTAGTAACTAATTAAGCCGACTATAAAATGGGAAGAGAGGATGAGAAGAAGCTACATAGGCTTAAGGCACATTCCAAACTCATTTACATATGTAGCACAAAACTGGTTTCACATCATGTCTGAACCAAGCTATTTGATGTAATGTGTGGTGTATCAAAATCTTTGCCAATAGTATGGAACCTATAATGAGTGCAGTTTGATGTTGCAATTTCTGAATTATGTGTAAGAAAAATGAAGATTAATAGCACAATATGAAGAAATGTTTTCACTAGCTTTTATATAGAGATGTATATCAGATGGGTTTGCCCCATGAAGAGGCAAATATAAATATAAATTCTAAAAATACCTTATTTATCATAACTCTTAGACTTTATTCATTCCAGGACATCAGCTGTTGATAAAATGCTGCTATATTTTTATTTAAAGAAAAATGAGCATTGCAGAATATATGCCACCAATTTATTTATTTATCTATTTATCCCATTTATTTCCCACTATAATCATAGATATTTTAAGAGTACAGGTGTGTATGCATGTGTGTGTGTGTGTTATGGAATATCTACAAGTACAAGTATCTATACTTTGATCTGGTAAACAGAATTGGATAAAGTTTTCTATTTAAGCTATTAAGAGTGACTTCATAGTTTAAGTAAAATCTGCATATTTGATTCTCTTTTTTCAGACCCTAAAAAACACCCTAAAGCTGTTGTTTTCTGGTTGGTATGTATTTGCTGACCTTCAAGAGAGTGATGAGGAAGAAAAATAATGCCAAAGAATAGTGTACATTTTCCATTGCTATTCAGATTATTTTCAAAAAAGGAAAAGAGAAATCTCACTGCACTGTGCAACGTTTTTAACTTAGAAGTTTGAGTCTGGGATTTTAAATAGCATCTTCGGATGTTACAAATTCTGTTTTGCTCTAAACAGGAATTATAGGAAGAGTAGATGATGTAGATTAGTTCTCAAAAGAAAAGAAAGGCAACATATCTAAATATGAGCAGTTTTATGAAATAAATACCTTGTTAAATAGAACTTTGATAGACATACCAGAGTTTTGGGTTTTGTTTTTTGTTTTTCTTTTTAAGAAGGGTATTCTTGTACACAAATATTTGAGGGGGCACTCTAACCACAAATATTTCAGAAGCTTACTAAGCTGATGAAACCTTTCAGTTATAATGACTTGCATATGTTGCTGATAGGAAAGGTACTTTATTGCTTGCAGATTTAAATATATACATAACTTTTGAAGACTAATGGTTCAGCTATGAGCTAATATGAATAGGAAGTGGTTTGTATGATTAGCAGGAAGGATTATAATACTGGCCATACTTGGTAAATTTGTGACACCGTTTGACCCAAGAATATGGTTTCTCCACTGCCTCTCATAATATCCCCTGCAGTATAATGGTGGCATACTGGATTAGGCATGGCAATGCAGATCTTGGTTTAAAAAGTAAAATGATACTCAAGAAGAGTACAACAAGCAGAAAATCAGAAAAATCCATGTAAAATTTGTTGGTGAATAGAAACAAAGTGAGAGCTCGTATAATTTACATCAGCTTTAAGTAATTTTTCTTATAGGAAAAAAAGTTTTCAGATAGGAAATTGAGAGGTAAATTATCAGAACATCCAACATTTATGTATTTTTCTGCAACACTTTTCTTTGACACTTTAAAAATGTTGACTTATACTGGCCATAGTTAATACAGAATAAGATTAGTTTTGCTTTTTTTTAATAATATGGATGATCTCAAAATTGTGTTAATTGCTAAGAATAATAGTGAATCCTGATCTTGCATTTATAGACCTTGTGGCATCGCACTACAGTAATTTATTTATTTGGTTGGTTCTCAACTAATGTTTCACTTCACCCATAAAACAAACTCTAAATGTCATATGACCCAATTCAATAACAACTGCAATTTAGCAACTTCATGTATCCCATAGTAAAATATAAAAATCAGCAAAATTATAATCATATAATGCAATGCTAAGCAAAATGCATGCAAAAGATTAAATCACATTTATTGGATAGAGAATCCAAATCTAGGTACTCGCCTCCCAATAAGCTTCCTAGTAAGGTCAGGTTTTAATGACTTTTCTATTGTCAACAGAGTTTATGCTGGGCCTATCCTATCCTGTGGACAATTCTACTCCATAGAGTAATATTATATTCTTAATTATGTAAATAAATCAGGGATCCTTTATTTCCTGTTGTTGACTAATGTGGTAACATCTGGGGTTGGGGATTCAGTCTCTTTCGAGGGTTAGCACATAGAAGAGACACACCCAACATCAAATGACTTTCCAGGCCCTACTTCTGTTGTTCACATGTTATATTCAATACTGGGAACACAGTGCTTAGAATGAAACTTACTGTACTCTCAGAAATGTCAGTTTTGATGCTTAATATTAAAAGCTTGTGTTAGACTAGCTTTCTTGTCAATTTATTCTAATTTGCAAAGCATTCTAAAGCACTAAACCTATTTACAAATGCTCCAATTTGGAGACCTTGATTGCTGGATCGAAGTTGTACCTACCTAATAATGATTTTTTTTTCACAAATGAATTAAGGGTGAGCAAAATGAAGAATTTTAGGAAGATGCAAAGGCAACCCAATTTGGAGACACTATCCATGGTGCTGATTCTCTGTCTGGGGATTTCAGAAGCCATCCTGGCATGTCCTCAGCCATGCGCCTGCTATGTTCCCAGTGAAGTTCACTGCACATTTCGGTCCTTAGGAGCCGTGCCATCGAAAATTTCTAAGCATGTGGAACGAATTAATTTGGGGTTTGTATAATAATTTTTCTATGGAGTTTTATAGTCTTGAATACAATTCTGTGAAATTAATCCTACATGTCATCTAAGTATTGTTCATTGTCAAGGAAATAAACTGCAAACTGAAACAATCAATACTTTTTATAAAGAGATTAATGACTGTTGTAAACCCTTTGATTAACTATTATAATTCAAATTTTTTTATTAAATGTGAGATGTTCTCCAACCCCATCAATTTCTCACTAAATTTGTTTCACCTACAGTATATCAGGTGAATCAAATAAGAGCCAGTTTGGTCTAGTGGTTAAGACAGCAGACTAGAAAGCAGGAGACCATGAGTTCAAATCCCACCTTAATCATGAAAGCCAGATGAGAGATTTGGGGCCAGTTATTCTCTCTCAGCCTAACTCACTTCTTAGGGTTGTTGTTGTCAGGAAATTTGGAGGAAGAGGGTATGTTGGATATGTTTGCTGTCTTGAGTTATTTGTAAAATTAATGAAAGCATGATACAAATAAATGAATAAATCATACCTGCTATTGGTACTGCTTTCATCTTTTCGTTACCCCTACATCTTTTTAGTTTAATGATTTAGCCATCATGCTAAAAACCAGGAGACTGAATTCTAGTCCTGCCTTAGGCATAAAAGCCAACTGGGTGACTTTGGGCCAGTCTATCTCAGTCCAACCATCTCCCACAGTTGGTTTGGGGGAAATAAAAGGAGGAAGTAGTACTAGGAAGTAGTTTATTTGCCACCTTGACTTATTTATAAAAGTAATAAAGGCAATAAATACATAAATAAATCTGTCTTCTTGGCCCCCTTGTATTTCTTCCTAAATCATGGAGAGCTTTATTTCAACAGCACACATTTTGCATATAAAACTCTGCAACTGGTTAATATATTTTGCTTTTATTTGGATTCTGACCTTACCCTAGCAATATTGTAGGGGTGGGGAATTCTCTAATTCAGATATTGCAGAGTCAGAAAGTGCTCCAGGCAGCATGACCACAAAGGAGATGTTCTAGGAGTTGTATTTCCATATTGCCATATTGTAACAATAGCCTCAAAACACAAAATAATATATATGTTCCTTTATTGCCATTATGCCCACTATGTCATGTTCTAGGAAAAAATATTACTGATGTATTGAAAACATTTTCATATTTTAATTTAAAGCTGATTGAAACATTTAGAATAAGATTAGATCATAGCACTAAATCTTTAAATTCTTTTTTCCTATTCTTGTGACTTTAGTTTCATAGTGCATTCTATCTTCTAAGTACCTCAAAGTGAGAAAGAAGTCTGTAGCTTGAATGATGTTTGACAGACGCTGTTTGAAATAAATGAAATATATACTGTGCAGATTCTTCATTTTTGCTTCCAGTTACCTGATGATAGCATGTGATCTGCATATTGTCAGTACTGATATTTTCCAGCATTTTGAGAAGAAAGAGGACATATTAACAGCTGGAGCAAATATATCCACTTTCTCCCTTGCCAAGCACAGATGCAACTTTTGCTGACATAGGACAAACTAAACACTATGTAGAGGAATACCTGATGTACAATCCCTAAAATCCTTATTTCCTTTAATCCAGACATCTGTTTTTACTATCACAACAACCAAATACAACATGAGTCGCTTTCAAAATAGAAGAGCATTTGTTGAGCTGGGTGATGCTTTGAAAATTAAAGCTCATTTAATGTTGCATTTTAGTTGCTAAGCAAAGGACTTTAAGTTTTCAATAATTTATTATATAATAAATAAATAAATGCATTAATATAATTTAATACTATATTATTAAAAAGCAATTTTAAATTAAGCTGTGGATCAAAAATTATGTATATCTTTAATTTTTGGTGCTGCTGTTAATATTCAGGACAAATGTAGAACATAAAAATATAATTGGCCTTTTGAACAATTAAAAGTGGATTTTATTTAATTAGAAAATATGCTATGTTCTGTTAACATTTCAAAAGCAAGCTGCAATAATATAATGAAGTTCTTGTAAAATACAGATGTTTATGTTAATCTGTTCTTGGTACTAATTCTACCAGATTTATATTACCAGTTACTGTAAATCTAACAATTCAGGTACTAGTTTTGGTTTTCTGCTTCCAGAACTTACTTTGCAGGTGTCCATTTTTAACTGTTATCTACATACTTTTTTATTCATTTAAGGAGAATGTTATTAGAGAATGTTATTCTAATTGGCATTTTTCATGAATTTAAATTCCAAGTGGAATTTATTTATAATTTATGGAAAAGAAAAGGAAGGAAGGAAAGAAAAAAGATATTTAAAAAACAATTTTTGGAATGTCAGTTGTAGGTACAATAATACTGTTAAAATTGTTTGTTAACTTTATAATTTATGGATAAACCAAAGCTACGCATAATGACAAACCTTTTCATTAAAGAATAATGGTGAATAATGAAACAAAACTCCATTTCTGTTTTTAATCCAGGTTCAACAGCATTCAAGCTGTATCTGAAAACTCATTTGCGGGACTTTCAAAGCTTGAACTGCTGATGCTTCATGGCAATGATATCCAAAATATACCTAATGGTGCTTTAAAAGATCTGTCATCACTACAGGTAAAGCCAGAAATATTTACTAAATAAATAGCAACAATTAGAGCCTATTTCCTAAGCATTAGTGAACAAAAGTGTGTTCTAGTAGGCACCCAAAATCTGCCTATAGAGAGATCAATGATTTTGTTATTAGAGAATCCATCTGTGTCTATAAGATATTATTTTATATTAAATAGAAGTGCCTGCTCATACATGCTAGTGATTTATGACACTGCAATAAATATACAACTGATTTTAAACATTGTACAATAACCCTAACCCATTTTAATTCTTTTATAGCTAGAAATTCTTGAATCATCTTATTAAGGTTTTATATGTCATAGCTCTAACAGAGTAAGGTCTTACACTTAATTTCCTGTGGATAATTTTTTATGTATCTAACTCAAATTCCCTTAATTCTGATTCTCTAGATTAAGCCATTAAGTTATCCTGTACCACTGATGAAAAATTGAGAATTGTAATTTAGCTAAGTCCAATGAGGCACAGATTTGCTATCTCTATAAAAACATGCTTTTTCTGTAAAATTCAAATATCAATAAAGATAGTAACATTAATTTATTTGTACATTTAGGTATTCAAAATAAGCTATAACAAACTGCAGGTTATAACTGGCCAAACTCTCCAAGGGCTTTTCAACTTGATGAGATTGCACCTGGACCACAACCGAATTGAATTCATCCATCCAAATGCTTTCAATGGATTAATTTCCCTCAGACTTCTCCACTTGGAAGGAAATCTGCTTCAGCAGCTTCACCCAAACACATTTTCAACATTCTTAGTTCTTGATTACTTCAGGATGTCAACAATAAAGCATCTTTATTTATCTGAAAATTCCATTAGAACATTGCCTAAGGGCATTTTTGAAAAGATGTCTCTTCTAGAGAATATTTATCTTCATGGGAATCCCTGGTCTTGTGACTGCAGGCTGAAATGGTTCCTTGAATGGACTGAGAAATCTGCAGGTAAGAGAAACTTTGTAGCACATCACTTAATGACTGCATTGCTCAGCAATCGATATTTTGATTATGATTCTGGTCATAAATTGATAACTATCTATATTACATCATCTTGAGGTGTTTTCATGTAATATATTGTATAAATCCAGCTTTCCGATTTATCCTGTAATCTGTATTTAAAACATATCCTGTTTTAAATACAGATTAAAGGATAAATCAGAAAGAATATAATTTTCACAATTCACAATTCACCATGCCATCAGAAAGAATATAATTTTGACAATTCACCATGCGATTCAATGAACAAAAATGAAAACCACTTCTCTCCAAATACACTCCGAATACACCAATTCTCTCTGAATACACTTCAAGTGGTAATGGCATTTCTTCTCAAAATTAATAACATATTGTTCAATTTACAGTCAAAAAGGCAAAACTGGGAATTTTCACACTTAATATATTTCTGATATTGTACAATGTTAGGTTGGATGGAACATAATGTAACCATTTTCTCATAATGTAACCATTTAAGTAGGTCTTTTAACCACTAAAAAATTGTTCATAAAATGCTCTCTGGGGTTGTAAGGGAAGTTTTGCATTTATGAGCTGAGATTTCCAAGTGATGTAAGAAACAACAAAAACAACTTTATTTGGCTTTGCTGTGTCAGATACCAATATTGTGGAATAGTCTGAATAACTATGAGTTTATCTGTCTATCTGTCTGTCTGTCTGTC
>AZIM01000803.1:174954-185657 GCA_000516915.1 Ophiophagus hannah
TCTATCTATCTATCTATCTATTAAAAATAAAATGTTAGTGCCCCATATCTATGGTTTCTTAGGGAGCCATCATAACTATACATAAGTAATTAATATAATAAAACACAATTAAAACCAGCTGCAGCAACAACAATGACAACAACAACAATAATAATGTAACATTTTTAAAAATGCAAAAAATACCATACCAGCAAAATATTGTTTAATCATGCTGGTCAGAGAAAATGCTGTTGACGTGACCTGATACCAGACGAATGTCATTTGGTTTTAATCCTATTCATTCTATGTACTTTTTACACATGTTATATTTCTATGACCTACTTTATACCTATTTTATTTGCTCAGTGTTGAATATTATATGTATAATTTGTAGGTGCTTCTGACACAAACAAAAAAGAAGTGTTTCACTTCTTTAAAGTATGCTCTGATATATTTGCATGGTACTATAAAGTTGATAACATGACACTAGGAGAAACTTCTGGGAATGGCATGGTACAAAGATATAACACCACTGTTGAAGAGGTCACTGCGGTAATCTGCCTTGACTACTTTTCAGGAATACTAGAAGAAATTATCCATTCCATTAAACAGTTTTGGAACCAGTATATGCCAGGTGTTACAAAGAGCAAAGGATGTTTGGATGCCTGCTAGATTAGTCTCATTAAAAGTCACCACTAATAACTTAAAGGGATTATGGGATGACTAGTAGAACTCAAGAGAAGATCCTTCTGAGATCTCATTTATATAGGTAAATGTCTACAATAAATTTATTATAGCTACAAATGGGAATAAGGAAAGATAGGATAAACCCAAGAGAAATGAAGATATTTCAAATTTTACAGACAGCTTTATAATATTTTCAATTAAGTATTGTCTGATTGTATCTGTGTTTCTGTAAAAATGCATAATAATGATAACATTACATGTAATAAGATTTATTTTATTACATAAACTTATTTATGAACCAATGAGCTCTATTGGGTACTATGAAAATAAGTGAATATAAAATGACACATTTATAAAAAATATACAATATCTAAAAGCTAACCTAGATAGCATAAACATTATCTTGAAAAAACATGAACAAACTAGATGAAAAATAATTAAAATAAGTTCAGACCAATTAAAAAGAATAATTAAATTAAATTAAATTCAGAGTATAATTTAAAACATGGAGCAGCAGAGAAAGCCAAACAAAAGTCCTGTGAATTCAAAATGCCTTTTCTTTTTGTCTTTCAGGTATCCTAAAGTGTAAAAAAGATAAAGCCTATGAGGATGGTCAGCTTTGTCCCAAATGTACTTTTCCTAAACAATTCCAGAAACAAGATATTCAAAATATGAAAGACATTTCCTGCAGAAAGCCAATCATACAGTCTCCTTTAAAACAAAGCATCAACATCAAGGAAAATGATGAGGATAAAGAAGATGACATCTCTAAATTACTAATGGAAGAATTTCAGTGGCCTCCATGGAATATTACTCTGAACTTGACTGATGAACACAAAAACTCAGTGAACCTCAAATGTGAAATTAAAAAACCAACAGACTCTACCAAAATCCAGTGGAATCAGATCTCTCCTTATGAAATTGTGGTCAATGATACTATTTCTCTGGATATGGAATGCTATATGAACCGAGAAAACTATGAGAAGTTGTGGAAGCTTATTGCATATTACAGTGAAGTGCCTGTCATACTTAAAAGAGAACATGTACTCACTCATGAACCTAAATTAAGCTATCACTATAGGCAAGGTTCTAATTATGATGATGCTCCCTATTACACAGGTGTGAAAGGCAGAATCTTTGCTGAGCCTGCCTGGGTGATGCAGCCATTCATACACATCCAATTAAACAGACACCAGAGCACAGGAGAAATGGTAGTCCTCTCTTTTTCTTCCCAGGTTTCTCAAACTATTCAACCTCATGAAAACAAGCAACAGAGAAGCAGCTGGGTTATGATAGAGCAAGACCAGCATACAAGAGCTGCTCAAAGTGTAGTAGAAGGTTCAAGTGCTCAGCTAAGCTGTAATGTCAAAGCATCAGAAAGTCCTTCTATCAGATGGATTCTCCCAGATGGGACAAAATTGAAAGCTCCATTCAAAATAGAAGGCCAAAGGTTTTCTGTCCTCAGTAGTGGCCAGTTAATCATCAGGTCAGTGGCCTATGCTGATTCAGGGATATATCACTGTGTTGCCCAAGTGAGAGATGATGTAGACACAGTGGCCTACAGAGTTCTAGTGCAACCCATAGCTATTCAGCAAGTTGAGTCTGAACTAATAAAAATTGAAAAAAATATGGGGGATTCCATACTATTGCCGTGTAGTGCAGTGGCTATACCAGATGCTCAGTTAAGCTGGACACTTCCAAGCAGCCAAATGATTAATGATTTGTCAAACTCTTCTAGTGGATATTTGCTAGAAAATGGCACCTTGTTAATTCCATACAGTCATGTAGGTGACAGTGGTTACTACAGATGCGTGGCCATCAATCAGCAAGGATCAGATGAAATTGTTGTTAAAGTAACAGTAAATAAGATGGTTTCTGACAGGTCTTCTAAAAGGATAAAATTTAAAAAGCAACCTGGTTCAAGAACCTCAGTAAGGGGGCAGGTCATTGGAGATGATGAGGGATCAGGTGATAAAGAGATCTACATTATGCCAAGCAAGAAATTTCATCTGAAAAACTATGAACAATCACTTAAACAGAAGAGCGATGACATTTTTCAGGTTCAGGTAAGACCAAATAAAAAACGTAAAATGAAATTATGGAAAGGCATTGATAGGACTGAAGAGATTAATGTTGCTGAGGGTCGAAGAGTATTTGAATCCAGGAGGAGAATTCATATGACAAACAAACAAATTAATCCACAGCACTGGGCTAACATTTTGGCAAAAGTGCGAAGAAAAAGTCTTCCCAGACTTACAACCACTTATGTTCCTCTTCTAAGTACCACATCAGAGATTCCTTTTACACAATGGACCACAGGAAGTCATCTACCTATCTCCAGTCTCCCACCAAGGAGTGCTGTGGAAATCAATGGAGAAGAATCTTCAGCAGATACTTCCCATTTGGATGAAGCAGAATTATTTTCAGTCACCATTCCCTCTGTCATTAGCATGCAGAATTATAATCAAGACCAAATACTTTCTTCAGCAGTGCGTGTGGAACATAAATTCTCAAAAATGCCAGAAGATCCATTCCACATGGAAACTTCTGTAGCACAGGAAATCCAGTTCTCTCCAACTATACAGACACAACCTTGGGATCATAGCAATTCAAACATAGACAAATCAAAAGTAGAACCAAAAAGGACAGAAATTTTTAATGGAGAAATAAGTAGGATCTCAAAAAAATTCGCACCTTATACTCAGAGCACTTTAATGATAGTCAGCAACAGAGAGAAAGTCACACCTAATCCATATTCAGAAATTTCAGTCAAAGATCCTGTCCTTACCAAAAGGCATAAGATTAAAACTAGCAAACAATATTTACAAGCTAAATCTATGAGTAATGTAAGTAATGTCGCAATAACTTTTACACATGCTGAAATCAACAACTCAGCAACTGTTGTTGCATCTGTTGCTCAAATGACTAACAAATATGACAACATTGAACATGAACAAGTAATTCCTTTTAATCCATTTACAGATTCTAAAAATCTAATATTAACAAATGTAAATCTTGAAAAAACAAAATCTTCTACTATAGAAAGAACTATTCATCCATTGAAAAAGAATGAATGGATGCTGATAGCTGTTACTACTAACAAACCAACAACAGCAACCATAATAACAGCATATGAAAGAAAAATGAGTACACCTGAACCAGTGATCAGTAAACATTCACGAAGAAGACCATATGGGAGACGGCGAACAAATAGATTCAAAAGACCAAAACCAATTCCTCCTACAGCTTTTAATGTAGAAGAGATAACTTTTGTTCCAAAAATATCTAAACTTGACAATACCACTCAAGCTGTGCAAAGTTTTATGGCTGGATATCAGAAGCCAGAGGATGAAATACAAAAACTGAGTTCTTCATCATTAATGAATACAGCTACTGTACACAAATCCCAGGATGCAACAGCAACTTCAGCTGTTCAACTTCCTACTTTATTACCTAAGACACCATTAACTCTTTCTAGTGTCATAAAGGATCAGAAAAGTCAAACAGTGACATCATCATATCATTCAGTGACTACGTCACTCCCAAAGCAGCTGCAATTATCTCACAATCCAGAGTATAGAATAGCTACAGAAAATAAGTTACCCCTATTTGAAGTGACAAATACACCCACAGCAAGCATTTTAGGAGAAAGCTCAACATCATTGTTTGGTCTTACCTCTTCAGTGATTCCAGAACTTGAAGAAAAAGCTAACTCTTTCTCATCAGACTCTCCAAATGTTATTGACTCAATGGTAGCTCAGTCAAAGGCTGCTGCTCAACAGTATCTATCTGTTGGCCAAACAGAACATCCTGAAACTCTGCCATCTTTAGAAAAATTGTGGAACTTTTCAGATTACCTATTAAAGACTACAGTGGAACCGTTTTTTCATAAAGTTGAAAAAGTGACTCTATCTCACCACAGTTCAGTCTCTGATCATACTTCTATACCTACAGAAATGAATCAAATTCTTGATCTCTGGCAAAATAAAACACACATTCTACCAACTTCAAGACACTCCAAAGAAATTACTAGCCAGTTCCATAATCATGAAGATGAGATTGCAATATATAGAACTGAAAAAAAAATTCCCTCAGTTGTATCCAGTTCAATGCTCACTCCTCCTCCCCCATTAACACCTATGAATCTTAATTTACCATATAATTCTTCAACAAAGGAAAATCACACATCTGTTAAACTAACATATCCAGATAGGAAGATACCCAGTGTTGATAGTATAAGAGCCAGATATAGTTCAAGACAGAATGAACTTTCCACCACTCAACAAAAGCAAGGTAGTAGCAGGCCACATAGCAGCTTTTCATTAAATCCAAATATTCCAAATCAACCAGTTGGAAAAAAACCAGGTTTTTCACTTCCAAAGTACATTCCTGTGAGGGGGACTGTGAAACCTCCATATCTCATTGTACCAGGATTTTTTCATCATTTTATAACTCACCAAGTGCCCCTTCATTATACCAATAAACCAGAGATAACAGCATATGCAGCCTATACCACACAAGAGAGAAAAACCTCTTCGACCTTCCCTACCGCCACACCTGCTCCATTATATAGACCTAAAATGCCTATTTTAGGCAAATCTGACAACCAAGATGAAATCAGACAAAATATTCACTCCAAAGTTTTTGTCAACAACTTTCTTCCTGAAAGTAGAGATAAGCCTGGAAGAACAATCAATCATGCTATACCATATTTGCACAATGCTAGAACACCATTTCTGATCAACAGAACCAGGATATTTCAGCACTTGGGCGTGAACTCTAATCTACCAGTCCCAGTAAGCACAACTGAGAAAACATTTCTCTCTGTTACCAAGAAGATAATGCATAGCACTTCTTTAAAAGACACCACTATCCCAGTACCTCCTATATCCTTGGATACTGTACCAGCATCTGGGACAATAATTCCTACCTTCACTACTCCAAAAATAAAATCTCAAGTGAGTTCAACCTCGCAGTCTTCCAGTGGTATCTATTATAATAATCCAAATGTGTTATTTGTGCCTAAACTTGATAGAATTAAGGTTTTCAACTCAAGCTTCATTCACTCTTCTGTGCCTTTAACACAACAAGGAGGAAAACCTAAAATTATCACTAAAATGTCTACCATTCTTTCTGCTCTTGCTGAGTCAGAAGTTGCTATCCCATGTGATGCCACAGGAGAACCCAAGCCTCTCCTTTCTTGGACAAAAATCTCTACAGGTAACCTTTTTAATCCTCTCATTTCAACAGCAGTTGGATATAAAATCATTCACGTTAAATGCATTTTATTTAACATAAGCATGTATTTTTGTTTCTTTTGATGATTTCAGAGGTGCAATACATTTATAAAGTTGTTCAATCAGTAAAATAGATTGTTGCATCATGCATATTTGCAGACTTTGGTGTGCATTATTGATGCAAAATAAAGAATTATATCTTGATAGGCATCCCCATTTTTATTGTGAAATTCATTGAAGCTATATTGAATGGGTTAAATCAGTAGATTGGTTCCATAGACATGCTAATTCCAGTCAATCCGACTAAGAGCATAGGATCAGGGGTTTTAAAATACCTGAAGAATGCCGCAATATATGTTACAGGGTGTGATGCTTCTTTTAATATAAAAAAGGACACCCTTTAAATTTAAAGTCACTAATTTTTATTGAATGATTGAAGCAAATAGTTAGATTTGGTACTTACATTTTACTGGATCTTAGATTTTACTGGAGTATTGCAGTGCATTTCTAGGTATTTTAGAAAATGTTGAAACAACAATTTGTGTTTCATTTTCCTACTCTGATACTTTAGGAGCCACGATGACAGCCCAAACAAAGATGCAACGTTTTGACGTCTTGAAAAATGGCACACTCTTTATTCACAGTGTTCAGCTTCAGGACCGTGGACAGTATCTGTGCGCTGCTGAGAACTCTCATGGCATTGATAAAATGATTGTCCTGTTGACTGTCATAGCCCAACAGCCCAAAATGCTGGGTTCTCGCTTTAAGGATTTGACTGTTTATTTTGGAGAAAAAGTGACTATGGATTGCCAAGCCACTGGAATCCCAAACCCACACATTTCTTGGATTTTTCCTAATCGTAAAATATTTCAAACTGTGAGTACTGTGGAGGGAAGGGTTATGCTATATGAGAACCGAACCTTGCTCCTGAAAGACGCTAACTTTCAAGATCGGGGAATTTACAAATGCATAGCCAGCAATGCTGCAGGAGCTGACAGTATTGCTGTGAGACTTCACATAGCTGCCTTGCCTCCAATTATTGAGCAAGAGAAAGAAGAAAACTTTTCCCTCAATGTGGGGCAAAGCATTAACATTCACTGTAGTGCAAAAGCAGCCCCTACCCCTGGTATCCGTTGGGTACTTTTCGATGGGACTCAGATTCGGCCCTCTCAATTTGTCCATGGTAATCTCTTTGTTTTTCCAAATGGAACCCTTTATATACGTCATGTGTTGCCCAAAGACAGTGGGAGCTATGAATGCATTGCAGCAAATATGGTTGGAGCAGTCAGGAGAACTGTACAGTTGCAGGTCAAAAAGCAGTCAACAAATGCCAAGATCACAGGAAGCTCACCCCAGAGAACAGATGTAACCTATGGTAGTACCCTGCGACTGAATTGCAGTGCCTCTGGGGATCCCTGGCCATGGATCCTCTGGAGGCTTCCTTCAAAAAGAATGGTGGATTCTCTACAGAGGTAAAGATTTATTTTGGCATTCTAGCTGTAAGTTGTTGTATTTTGATTTTATAGATAATGATTCTTTAAATCAACATCATCCTTTCATTACTTCCAGTAATATCTACATTAAGCCAGGGATGCATGGGTCCATGATTATCTATGGCTTCCTAAACTATGGGAGTAAGACTTTCAAAGTCCTTATGGAAGTTGCTCCCAAATTATTAACTTCTGGAAAATAAATACTCTATATTGATTACTTAAATTAATTCAAATTACCTCATTTGTAATTTGCTGTAGCCATTTGAAATCTGGTCCTGGGTTCCCAAAAATTGCACATCTGTTTTAGGTTCCGTGATTATAAATTATCAGTTTATATCTGAGTATGCAAAGATGCATTAGAATCTAGCTATATACAGTATATCATAGTTTCTGAATATGAACAAATCAGCAGACATATTATAATTTTCATACCATTGTATTTCTCTTTCATGTAACATGGCAACTTTTGTGGATTAGTTGATTTTATATATGTATTTTCAGAAATAAGCCAGGTCAGTTGATAGTTGAACTTGACCGTAAGAGACAAATATACTGAGGCAGGAACTATGTTACAGTTTCAGCCTTTGCAATGCTTTATGTATCTTGGATGAGTTGATAAAGCTAAAACTATGCTTTGCTGATGTTTGAATGGGGAGTAAGACAGGGAAAATTGGACATCTTTACTTCTTAGCAGAGAATCATTTTCCAACTGCAGCAGTGAGGTCACTTTCTAATTCCATATTCCAGTTTATGATAGAATTATATCTTGTTCCATTTGCTGCAGACTGCAGTTTCTGGTGGAGTACATGCTTAATATGGAAAAGGTCTTTCATGATGGGCCAAGGAAAGCTCCAGCATACCTTTGAAAAGCTAATACCAAAGCATGAGTAGATTAACAGTCCCCTTTGCAGTTGTCTGGCAATGTTTCTTATAATATTTGTAACATGTGCGTAGTCTAAGGATGTACAGTAGATACAGTGTGGATCAGTTTTTTGCTTTAGTATCACATGACACTCTGTTTAAGTAAGTGAAGGAGTGTTCAATACCTGAGTTAGTACTGCAGTCAAATAATCTCAAAAATCACTTAGCAGGAATTGGAGATATGGTGATAGGGTACCCTTATATTAAGGCATGTCATAAATTCCCCATTACAACAATCAAAACTGTGTGTGTGTATGTGTGTGTGTGTATCTGTCAAACTTGGATAATAAATGCTGAGATACTTTTCGAGGATGATATATTTGACTGAAATGGTGTACTCTGAGTATCATTTCACATAAATAATCCTTGTAATTTACATTGCAGAGGGAATTTAGTGTGCCCTGCATAGAAATAATATTTCTTCTTCTATGGAATATGAGTTCATTTTAAAGTTATCACATCTTGGTTGCACAAATCTGCAAAGCCACTGTAAGGGAACCAACAGTTATTAGTTTTCTATACTTCATTGCTGTTGTTTAGTTTGTTACTGCTATTTTTGTCAGCCCAGATATGATAACCCTATTCTCTAGCTCAATCTACACATTCCTACATAGATTAACACTTTAGCATGGGAAGATTGATGGGATTTAATTACCCATTGCATTATGAAAGGGGCAGAACCTATATTGAATAGGCTATTCTATGGCAAACTAGGAATAATAGAAAGGAAATTAATTATAGAAAATCATGGGGAGAAAGTATAAAAGTATCAGCTAAAATACCAGCTACAGATGAATGAGTGATAATTAAATGCCCTATTTTCACAGCTTTGAGTCTCAAGAATACTAGGCTGAGACCTAAAACTGCATTCTACACTAAAGCTTTGGTAGTTATGACTTGATAACTAACACAAAATACTGAAAGCATGATCCAATGCTATTTTTCTGTATTTATTTATTAATCATATTGAGCCTTCCACCTCACAATTAAAGAAAACAACAAATATAAAAACAACAAATATAAAATAAATAAAATTCACATTAAAAGATAAATATTAGAAAAACAAATGTACAAAGCCTAGGCACAGAGAAGATAAAAATTGTGACCTCAATACTTCAGCCATTTAAGCATGTTTCTAGTTCCCTGGTAGCCTGATAACAAATCCATGTCTTGAGAGACTTCTGGCATGCCAAAAAGGATTATTAAAATATTTAACATATTTTGCCATAGTATATATAATGAAAATATTACAAGAAAGGAGCAAGCATGTATTCAATGAAATCTAATCTCTTTACTGGTCCCAAGTAATCTTTCTTCTCTTGTTTGATTTGAGCTTGAAAGACCAAGAAAAACCAGCTTAGTCTAGTAGTTAAGGCACCGGGCTAGAAACCAGGAGACTGTGAGTTCTAGTCCTGCCTTAGATGTGAAAGCCAACTGGGTCATTTTGGGCCAGTCACTTTCTCTCAGTCCAACTCACCTCACATAGTTGTTGTGGGGAAAATAGGAGGAGGAAGGAGTATTAGGCATGTCCTGTGTATCACCTTTAGTTATTTATTTTTAAAAATAATGAAGGTAGGATATAAATGTCATTGATGATCATTGGATATGTCTTAAATTCCTTTTATTTTTTTATTCTTATGGAGTTTGAATTGAACGGAAATAACTGTAAGTCCATTCATTAACTCTCTTTTACCCACATACCACACAACGTATGCAAAACTATAGAGTTTGAATACTTTTGTTTTTCAGCTATGATACAAATGGAACAAGAAATGCCTCAAAAAGTGGGAGCAGTTTGAGGGTATAGAAATACTCAATCAGAATATCCAAGGCAGATATCTAATTCACCAAATAAGCATAAACTGGAATTATGTCATTAGATTTCTATAATGACTTAAAATAAATTGCTCATATATTTCACTGTGACGTACAATGTTTTGCCCTTATACATTAAGCATATTGGCTACATTTTAAGAAATTATTTCATGTAAATATTTTGTATAAGGCTTGTAAAAATGAACTTTCCATTTCTTTTCTATGCTAAAAAAATCCATGATGGATTATTATTGACTGACAGCATAATTCAGTGTATGTCTATTCAAATGTGAAATATATTTCTCAGAAGTATGTATGAGATTGGTGCCAAAATTTGAATATTAATAAATACATATATATATCACTTTTATTAGACAGAATTTTTTTAACTGCTATGATCAAAATACTGTCAACCTCTGTGTAAAGGTTTCTTGTTTAGTAAACATGTGTATATCTTTTCATATGGACTGTAGTCTCAATATCCTGTTCATTTTATAAACATGTGCATCCATGCGTACAAAGTTACTTGGAACTTATCCATGGTGTGTGTGTGTGTGTATATATATATATA
>AZIM01000803.1:382653-392799 GCA_000516915.1 Ophiophagus hannah
TCCAAATTTTGATCATGTGACCATGGGGCTACTGCAATGGCCATGTGAAAAATGGTCATAAATCATTTTTCAGTGCCACTATAACTTTGAATGGTCATTAAATGAATGGTTGCAAGTTGAGGACTACATGTGTTATAATGAAATTTCTTCATCATCGCCCAACTCATGTAAATATTAATGAATTAGAACAATGCTGTTATTCTGGATGGACAGAATGAAAAAGAACCTTCCAAATCAAATGTTTGACTAGGTTTGGTGGAAAGAAATTACTTTTTCTGTCTGCAACTCAAACCCATTTTTCCCTGACGATTACTTTTCTTTTGGAATCAGTACATGAGAAACCAGAGGATCAGAAGTTTAGAATCTGGTTACTCAACCTGTCCACAAGATACGTCCTGATCATTCTTTCATCCTGTATTAAAACAAACAGATCAAAATCTTGGGCATTTGTTTAGAGGTTAGGAGGATATATGTAGGTAGTCGGAAAGAAGGGCCAATTATGACATGTCATAATGTAAATATACTTCTTTGCTTTAGTTTAGGCACTATGGGTGTAGTATATTTTCTGTGATGAGTAGCCATTCTGACATCACTTTGGCTTATTTTAACATTTCTATAGGGAAGTTTCAAACTCTTTACCCAGATAAGAGTCTAAATCTATATTGAGAAAAAAGATCCAGTATGACCTCTCAGCTCTTGGTATGCATCATTCCGATTTAATGTATAGGGCAAAGACATTTAGAATAATATTCTATTGGAATCCAGGATATAAACAAGTCAGAGTTATGGATTGTAGTAGAGGTAAGGCATTTATAAACCAGCCAGAATCACCTGGGTGGCATAGAAAGATGATAAATAAATAAATTCAAAGTTTCAAGATGTTATCTCATTTTCCCAAACCAGCAATATCAATAATGGAATTACTGATGGAAAATGAATGAAGTAACAGTTGGATTTCAACTGGAAATTGGAATAAAATGAAATAAATATGGTGCTGTGTATCTGCTTAGTGGAAGTGAACTAAATTTTGCANTAAGGAAGTACACTGGGATAAGGCTGAAGGAATAGAAACAACAATATGGATTGGTTCCAGATCTGGTCATTTCAACTATTTTCCATCAAAAATTAATCTTTTTCCAACTATTCCAACTAAGTGGTCCTCAGCAACTTCCAGACTAGGAATCCCCAGTTACCTTTTTCTTTTAAAGTCACTTTTTTAAAAAAATACAGTATTTAATATTTACATATTTTGACTCTTAATAACCACACAGACACAAAAACAAAACAAATGCAAACTCTTACCCATATTTCCACCCTGATCTGAAGTTTGCTCTTTCTCACCTAAGACAGAGTCAGTAACATGGTTATTTCAAAAAAAAAAAAGCATTAAAAAACCCTACACTACCAGTACCGCAAGTACCAAAAATACCAAGTATAAAAAATATTCAACAACATATTACAGAAAATATATCCTCAAAATAGAGAATAAAGGAAGTTGACAGAATAAAAAACAATTTATGGAGGCCTTCTAACTCAGGGGTATCAAACTCGAGCCCACAGGCCAGATGCATCATGTGCTGGCCCTGCCCCACCCAGTTTAGCAAAGGGGGGGAAAGTTCCAATATGTCACATGATGCTGCTGTGATGACACAAATTTGACACCCCTGCTCTAACCTGTTTCAGAGATTGGGACCCAAGGACATAAGTGCAGCATTCATGTGACAATATAAGCAAGCATGTATGCTATTTCAATGACACTGACACCACTTCTGAGCATTCCATTTCATCAGTGTGATACCTTATTGATAATATGTTATGATCTGTTTATATATTAAAAAGCAGACTAGAAAATAATAATGAGAAATCTATCAATTAAATTATTTTGCTAGAGAAAGTAGAGAAACACTGAAAAAAAAGTCTATATGTTACCTGCTGGGCGTGGAGCTAAAGGTTTCCCATCATTGAGATCTAGGTCATTAAAACCACCTAAAAATAAAATTAATTATTGTGTTACTCTTTTCTTTTTCTTTCATAATCTGCTTTTCTCTTTCTTGAGAATTTCAAAATCTATCTGAAACATTAGTGGGTGTATCAAAATGCATCTTGAAGTGCCTTGCAAATTGTTTGATGGCGTTTGATGAGGAAACTACCAATATCCAAAAAAATGTAAATGGCCAAAGCAGTCATGCGGAATAGCAAAGCAGATTCCTATGCATGAACTAAACTGAAAGTCAGGTAAGGAGGAATCTTGCAAGGATGCAACACCAAAGGAAATTGTTGTGGCCTTGTTTCACAACTCGGGTCTTTCCAGGTCATACAAATTCCTGCAGCCAACTGCCACTCACGTTTTCTTGCATTTACATTTTACATGGATGCTATTCAATCTCAAGAGCAGTGTAGCTCAACTTTACGTAGTATTTCCTTTATACATACATCTACTTTACAACCTAATTAATATAGATGATATGAATAGTATTTTCTTTAAAGTATTAAAAATTAAATTAGAAGTGCTGATCAATATGTTCCAATAATATTGGTGTATGGATTTAAAAGATAAGGCTGGAAAGGTAGCAAATATTTCAAAACTTAACGACAAAACAAAATCTTACCAGTTCCAAAGCTTCCACCACCGCCACCATTAAAGGAATTTCCTGAATCAACATATTACAAATCAATAAACACAATCAAACCAGTGAAAAGAAAAATAGTATGAATGGATCTAAACAACACAAATTCCGTTCTTACCACCGTTTCCATGATTATCTGAATATGGTCTAAGGTCAGGATATAAGTTAGGTCGAGGTTTGTTACCTAGGATAAATATTTCCAGATATAAATAAATCTCTTCATCATACATTTTATTTCTTTAAGAACAATAAACATTTTTTAATCCATTCTTCTCCAGAAGAACACCTTGGATTACAATGTCCATAAATGCCAATTATTATTCTTGTTATCAATACTGGAAGAATATATTTATCTTTGTTTACAATAACCATTAGGATTAGGCAATTGATGGAAAGGGGTAGGAAGAAATGGCATTCCTTTTTAAGAATTAAGCAGGACTTGCACTCTGGAAAAACAAGCAAACTACTCCAGAAAGGGTTACAATATCCAAGCCAGCAGTATATTACGAAAAACTCCTTAAAGGCTGTTGGGAAAATTTCAGCTGTAGTTTTAGATCTGGCACAGAGAAAGCTTTAGCATTGTGGTATTTATTTGATCAGCTTAAATTGAATGCTTACCCCCTGGTGGCTTTCTTGTTGGTTCAGAAGGCTTATCATCTAAGCAAAGTAAATGAACATTACTGTATTATTACAATTATCAAAAAGGAGGCTTACATAAATAAACTAGTTGTCAATTCTAAAACTCATTGTGCTGTATACAACACAATCCTATCTTCTCTTTGCTGGAAATAAACCCTCAGAATCAGCCCAAGCTGGGTAACTGAACTCTTCATTTTTAAGGCCCCCTAAATTATCAAGAACACATGTCTACTAATAACTATTAATATCATAGAATTCATATTTGTTATTTTCAGAAAGATATAAAAATGAAAGAGGTATTTTAAGCTTCCAATATTCTTTACAAACTTATCAATGGTATTCATAAAAATGGCTAAAAACAAGCCTGAAATTACATTCTTGTTGCCTTTGGCTCCCTTAGGTAGTTTTTAAAAGAAAATGCAAAGAAAGGGTTGTTTATTCCTAAACCTATTCTGTGGGATTGAAATGATATTTATATGATTGTCCTGTGAAAAAAGTTCCTTTCAAAGGGATACAATTTTCAGGACTTTTAATTTTAAAAAACATGACAAATACTGAATATCTCCAAGTTCAGTCAGAGGGAATTTAGCTTCAAGATATATTCAATTTCACAAATATTTTAGCTTTAACATTGCCTGGAAGTATCATATATTTACTGTATTTGATAACTGTTTCTAAATTAATATACTTATGCAGTATTGCTTAGTAAAGAGTGTTATGAAACATACTATATTAAATATCACTCTTTAATTAGATGCATATGAATATAAGTAAATATCATTTTTATAAAGTGGTGTGTATTTATATACTTTGGAAGCAAGAATATAAATACAGCTTACATTGGCTAATCTTGAAAAGTTAAAAAGGATCAGACATCGTTCGTATCTGACTATATTTGGGTGGTAACCTACTAGGAAAAAGCAGACCTTCAGCAGAGTTTTAGGCTAGATCACTATTTTTTAAACTATTTTAAACTATTTTTTAAAATTTATAATAGAATTAATGTATGTAAACATTGCTAAATCACATGTTAAACATTTACAATCTTATGAGGCTGCATTACTAGCTGACTAGGATTGCATGCAGGGCCACATGTTTAAAATTTTGTGACATATCAATGATATATAGCTTTTGCCACATCTGATTTGGTGGGAGTACATTGTTTAAACAAAGACTCTAGTTGTAGTCATATATCATTTTAATTTTATAAGAATCGTTATGGGACCCTATGTGCTGAAGCAGTACAGAAAATAATTAGGGTGTTAAACACTGGAGGCTTGAATTTGCAACATGTCACACCCTATTCATTTTTTAAAATAACAAAAAAAAATCATTTAAAAATCAATACAGGAAGTTTAATGGGCTTGAAAAGAAGTGTCTACTGGTGGTGATGAGAATAATGTTGTCCACTCTCGACATAAGCTGAAATAGAATTCAGTTAAGTGAAAACATCTGCCTTGTTCAGTAAGAATTTTTTGTTTTCTAATATACTCACTTGGGTCAAGAGCATCTTTTAAGTCAAAATCGCCATTGTCTATCAAAAGAAACACAAACATTAAAGAGTTTAAAAACATCTTGTTGCCCTTTTTCTCGCCCTAATCAACTTGTTTGTATCCCATACTCCATATGTTAGTATAAAACTCTTGATATGTTCCATACAGTCGTTACATTTACATATTGTACATAGTGTATATTGCTACAGTTGTATGAAGATACTTTATGCTACCAGCAGCCATTCCTGAAATGCCTATTAATGAGCTATGAGTCCTACATGGCCCCATGTATCCATAGGGTGGCCTGTAAAAGTATTGCCATATTGCATATAGTAATATCTCATAGTGAGGTTGATCGTGGCATCCTTGATGTTAGGAACAATGCAAATGTATTGTTGTTACTCAGTTACTGAATATAGTTTCTAATGGACCTTTTTTCCTTTTTTGCCCATCACTAGTCATAAAATTTCATGTACAAAAGATTTTTGATCAATGACAGATAAATTCACAATGACAAGTTCTATGAGCTTTCACTAACCAACAATCAGTTATATGAATATTGCACAGATATATCATGTAGAATACGTTGTAGACATCTGAAATAAGCTGCTGAAATTCACTACAAATTCAATTTTTGCTGTGCAAAAAAAAGAAAGAAACTTTCTGATTATGCATACTGGTGAGAAAATATCTACTATATTTTTTCCAAAAAGAATTACACCTTATTTTTTGTGTGACAAGTCATGTGCATGATTGATGGACCCAGAGTGTGGTATTCTGTAATGACAATGTGATTGAGGTTAGGAGTATGTAGAGCTGTTAGGGGAAAAAGGATATCTGATTTGTGTAAGAAAGAAACTCCAAAGGAATATTTTCCAATCGGCTATAATACAATATAAATTGAAGTCAGGAGAGGTTTTGGCAGGCCTTCAAGATTCTGTGAAAATCCCTTAATTGCATTAAAATTCTAGATTATGTCTATTTCCAAGGGCTGACTATCTGTCAGCACAATGATTTCAGTTATATTATGGACATAGAAAGACTGTATCGCCTATTCCTATGTCCCCACCATGTCAAGTGTGACCCCAATGTTCTATGAACATCTTTGCCAGTTGATTAAACTTTGTATCAGCTGCTGCACTAAAGAAAAATGAAAACTTCTGACATTGAGAGTTGATTGATATCTTATCGGTTCAAAGTTTACTCTTCTTCTCAGCTCCCTCTGCCAAGTTCCTCTGCCCCAGATTGAAGTCAGTACACCATTGTGTTTTGCCACTATATCCTCTTTTCCAGTCAGTCTGAAGGACCTCTTTGCCATTTACCCAACACTATCAGGCTGCCTTTTCCCTTCTCCAGTGTATTTATTTTATAAATTGTTTTCTTATTGCAAAAGCAGATGCAAGAAAAGGTGCACAACAGGTCAAGGAAATATTGTTTGGAGATATTTTTTTTATTGGATAGTTGAATGTTGTATTGGTCTATATAGACTGCTTACTCAACACCAAGGGACAGCACTCACAAGATGGCATGAAAAAGGTTCATCAGATATGGGATGGGCAAAAATGATTATTGTACCCAACACAGAGACAAAGAGCATTGGTTACTGGGCTGAGAGAAGGTTGGGCAGCACTATAATCTGGAATTGAATCCTTGAAAAAAGTATTAGATAAACAACTATACTATTGTCACCAAATCTTCATATTTTGCTGCAAAGGGCACCACCAATAAAAATGTAGTTCCTCCCTATTACAAAGCAATAATGGACTAGAATTGCAGCATGAAGAGAAACAAATACAAAAATAATTAATATTGGGTTCTGGAAAAAAATGAGAAGAAAAAGTTGATGTTAAGTGTGAAAAAAAGTTGTTATAGAACACTGGCCCTGAGAAAAACCGGTCTAGTTAAGAGAAACTGTAGGGACTAAAATGGGACTAAAATGACGATCAAGCAGTCAAGTACCAAAGCTCAAAAGGATTATGGAAATGTGGAAGGAATATATGGCCACTGTGGTGAAAATTGGGATGGAAAGCAAATAAAATTAATAAAATACAGTATTTATTAATAATACTGGCATGATGCTGTCTGAGTCATGCCTCTTTCTGATTTGTATCCAACAAGTGAGGCAGGGAGGGGGCGTGGACATATTAATGTGGCTTAGAAGCTATAAAAATGAAATAATGTGAGTTTGTGACAATATAATTGACATTTTAAAAGTCAGGTTAATGTATTATTGTGAGAATACATGTGAAAATAATTTTAGCATTATCTTTATTAATCAAGACTGAATCAAGGATAGAGGGTGGGAAATACAAGCTCTATAGCAAATATAAGAAGTATTTTTGATATATGGCTCATATGCAGAAAAGGAAGGAAAATGGAAGTTCCCTACCAAACATATACCATTTATTATGTTTTATATTAATAATGATCACAATGAATACATCTTGTAAAGCACAGTGCTTGCATGTAGAGCTGTCTCTGCTTGTGAATTCATAATTGTAGTTACATAAAGAGGCAACTCCCAATGCAATTATTTTGGAACAAGAAATTCCACATACTTGACTTAATAAGTGTTATGCTTAAAGACTGGAACATTTAGAAATAAGAATCTAGATTCATTTGGCTGCACAGTGCACAGATTACTTTTTACCAAATTTACATTAACCATCTTCTTTTCTTTAACATTCCCATTCCTCATTCTTATCCATTGCTGACAGAGAGAACCAGCTGCAATACTTTTCCAGTAATACTTTTTCCTTCAGCTTAGAAAAAAATGGCTTTCACTTTAGTAATTTAAACTTAGTCATTGAATATGCTTCAGATTGTATAGTTAAAGACATTTGATCAAAAACACCAGAGATTTCCAATCAAAGCTGTATGCTGAAATCAAATTTATACAATCAATCAATATTTATTATGGTTACAGACCAGCAAATTTATACAAAGATTAACACTTTTTAAATTCAGAAGGCACAGAGAAACATTTTCAAAGATTTATTCAGAGATTTTTCATAATATTTGGAGACTTTAATAATTTACTAAATTTGTCATATCTTCCATTAGAATTGTAGGTAAGCTGACTCGGTGGTGAGATCAAGCACGTCATCAGTTTGGAATCTTTGCGCTCCCAATAGAGACCTACATCCAGCCCCCTGTGAATTCTGTGGGCCTTTATTTGCTGCCAATTTACCTTAACATTAGTGAATCAGATTCTTGTGTATACATAGCATGGAATACATTTTTACTGTTTGAACTCTTGTTCCTGGTTATTTGTGTCTGACTACAAATTTGATAACTACAAATTGTAATAAGAGAAGACAGACTTTAATTATTATTATTATTATTTTCTATCACTGTAAATGAAATGCTATAGCTTTTCTGAATGAAGAAGATTCTAGAGTTAGTATGAAGATACTATATATTATAGTTCTTAGTTATTATTTGAATCAAATTCTCATGATAATCTACTTGAGATAAGAGTTATGGGAACTAAAGTTCTATAATATCTGGATACATTTGTTTTGGCACTTTTGTTTATGTCTATTAACTTGGATTATATTCCAAAGTTCTAATAAAAACTAAAATCATTTTGTAAATTATACATGAATGTATTGTTATATTTTGGGAATCAACGATAATTTTAAATAATGAATATATCATGATGGGATTGTTTGCATTGTAAAATACAGTATCAGCTTCAATATTTCAGTAGACAGGCTTACAATGAAATAAAACTAAATGAATATTGTCTGTACTATACAGGTTTCCAATGATGAGTTCTTAATTCATTTCAAAGATATTCATAATTTCATAATTTAGTAGATGTGCTGACATGCCATGTTAAAACATCATAAACTTTTATCCTGAATAAACTTCTCCAAAAAGGAAATAAAATGATCCCAACATCATATTAGATTTTTATTTCTCCAGAGGAAAATATCAGAGCAAGTTCTATTCATAGCAAACAAAATGGTGATAATTGGCATCAACTGTTGAAAAGTTTAAGTATTGAAGGATTTTTGTTTTAGAACAGCTCTATCTATGCATCAAAGTCTAAGATAATATTTATTCTAAAGATCTAAAATATAGCTGAAAGCTATTTTAAAAATAAGTAGCATCGAATAATACCTGCAGTTGTCTAGCTCCTACTTTTCTAAATACCCTGCTTCAAACTAGAAGATTAGAAATTGATCTGTAATTGTGTGAACACCAGGAACTTTTTTAAAATTCCCAACTCATTTTAGTGATTTTCATTCAAAGCTTCACCTGCATATGATTGTACATCTGAAGTTAGCCACAGAAGGCATATGGTCTCTGATATGCCATTTTATGATTTCCACATTTTATGTGGAATTGCCTGTCATATTGATGCTATTGAGTTAAATTAATTAACATACGACTTGGTATAAGTCAGTTTCCTACCAACCTTGAAATACATAAGTTGCCTTTTGATATTACTCGAGACTAAAATACTTTGCTTTAGAAAAGCACTGGAATTACATCAATATTACACATAGAATCCATCACCAAAACCAGAGAGTCCAATAACTTACCTGCAAGAGTTAACAGAGCATATCCAATGCACAAAAAAACAACTGGCAGCTTCGCCATGGTCTTCTGTCTTGGTTTTTATTTGTATAATATGAAGTAAAAGTATTAGAACAAAAAAAAATCTTAGTAAAAATCTTAGTAAATCTGTCCAACCACAAATACCTTCAAATCTTGTAGATACCTTAAATGTCCAATTAACAGGGAAGGTGGGAACAAAACACAATCCAGTCATAAACTATCTTAACATTTGGCAGCTGTTTAGTACAACACCCACACATAGATGTTGCAAGAATCATCCCTTAATATGTAGTAAGAGGCATTTACATTGAGAAAGTGGGAGGAATCAAACTGCTGGCAGCCCTGAAGAGGCCTGAATCAAATGTTTTCCTTACTCATCTCTCTTCAAAGAAAATACACAACCTTTGTAAAATTATTTTCTAAGACTCAATAAAGACAAGCTTGGTATGGTATAAAAAACACACACATACCTTGCACTCATCCTGAAGAGAACAATGTTGTATAGATTATTTCTATTAAATCTCTGGAAATTAGGAACTGTTATTTTTATTGGAAATGTGTTGTTAAATACTTAGCAAAATACTTCTTCTTTCATTCATCTACTTTCTGTCCTTAAATATTGTAAAATATCTGGATGTTGCTAGGTGAAGTTGTTTGATCAACGCTGAAAGATGCAAAGGATACATGCTGAATTTCAAGAAACCAGAATCTTTCCCAGACTGTAATTCTCACCTTTCCAGTCAGCTGCAGACTCATACGTACATCTGTAGAGCAGACCACAAAAAGTTCATCTAGAACAGGGGTCCCCAAACTTGGCA
>AZIM01000803.1:433684-443716 GCA_000516915.1 Ophiophagus hannah
GCTGAGTCAACCTTGAGCCTGGTGAGATATGAACTGCCAAACTGTAGGCAGCTGGCTGCAGAAGTAGCTTGCAATACTACACTCTAACCACTGCACCACAGAGGCTCCTAAGATGCTGCAATCATCTCAAATGTGAGCTAGATTACCAAGCACCCAATTGTGATCTATGACTGCAAGAGTGTGTGACCATCATAACTTCGAAGCAGATCATAAGTCACTCTTTCTGAGGCTGTTATAACTTCAAACTGTTGTTAAATGGTCATAAAGCAAAAACTACCTGTACAAGCCACTATACTATTTAAGCTACTATTAAAAAGGACTCTGATGCTCTCTTCTCTGCTTTTACCTTAACAAAATTGAAATGGATTTCATTTATATCTTGCCTTTTTTTATTTCAAGGAACTCTAGGCAAGGAATTTGGGGTTCAAGGAATTTGGGGTTTCTTACTAATTTTCATATTGGTGAAGATTATTAGAAAATTATGGTTATATAACTTCCAAAAGCAGGGGAATGACTTTCCATACCAGGTGCTGAGAAATAAAAACAGGAAGCTGCCATTCTACTTTCGTTCTACTTTTAGCTTCCTATACAGATGGTAACTATCAAGGAAAGGGTACAAAAATACATCAGCATTTTTGCCTCAGCCAGAGCAGTTCTGATTATAGTCACACTCAAATCAAGAGTTTTTCAACTTCATGAAAGTTGTTGCATTGTGTCCTAAATTTATCTTTATATCTCTGTCATCCAAATTGGGATTCATGTATATTATGATCATGATAACCAAACATTCAAGGTAATAGTTTACAGAGAAAGGCAAAAGTGTTTTTTGTTCACATTGTTCACAAAGCATACAAAAATCTGCCTGAGGCAACATTGGGAACAAGCTACTTTTGCTTTTGAATCCAAGATTTCTTTTTTGCCTGCTGAAAGGGGAAACAATATTTATTACAGGATTGTTACAAGAGTCAATTTAAAAGGGGAAGAAGCAGAAAGGCAAGGAAGATAAAGTACATGAAGAACTGCTTAAACTATTCACAATGGATTACCCTGAATTATAATACACTGTTCCATGGTGGGTAGCAGCGCCCTGGAGTTTGTTTTCAGCTTAAACTTTATTCCAAGTAATAGTGTATTGTTCTTGCCTCACTGCTAAAATATAATTAATACAGTCTTCTCCAACCACTTCTCTCTTCCTCCACCCAAAAGCATATGATCCTGCATTAAACAGGAAGGTGGAAATACTGTATATTTCTTTGAAACCAGATGGATTATTTGCAGTTCTAAAGAATAAGTACATAAAGCAAACATAAACTGGACAAACAGTTAAGAGCTTATCTTCTGACAAAGCTGGCCTTTTGCACCAGTTTTCTTGTCCTCTAATTAAGTTCTTAAAAGCAAACACGGAATATTCATCTGCTGAGCTTACAACTATTAAATGTTCTGTTATCCTGATCACTATGGAATAATAACCTTTAAGGCTTTTTTTCTTGGAATATTTGTTGAATTTAAGAAGTATATATATTCAAACACTTATTTTTATCTTATTATTTTATAAAATGTATAATTCCACATCTTAATAATCCCAAAGTGGCTATACAACTAAAAATTTAAAAATTTAATTAAATTATTTAATTGTAGAGAAATTACTAACTGTCAAAATATTGAAAAAACAAAGCTTAAGTTATAGAGTCAGGGTAACAATATTATCTGGACAAAACTATGCAGAACTAATCGGGAAATGGCTTCAATGAATAGATGAACTAGTCCACACCCTTTTAAGACAACATGTGACTAAAGAGAGAAGGAATTTTTATAATCACCATTAATATTTTAGGGGCTTTTCAAATGACAAGTCTATTTTAAGAAAAAATTATTATTTACAAATAATAATTCTTGTTTACTTCATTTGCTGACCTACACCATTTACTTTTGTATTGGAAAAGTTTACTGCAGAAATTTAAATGTATGATGTTGGGTTTAAAACTCACCAACCTTCTATACTCAAGCTTCATATAAATTACCTACCCTGAAAGCTTCCCTAATGACTTGTTTTCCTATTTAAATTGCATAGCGGATAATTTGGAAATGATCAGTAACTGCAAACAGTTTGTATCAATCAATTTTTATTAGGGTCACAGACCAGCATTAACTGCAAACAGTGTGAAGGAAAAAGGACAACGAAAGTTATGAATATCTTAATATCAAAATATCAAACTCTATGGAGTCAATGCTGTATGTGCTAGCAAAAAAAGTATTCAAAAGACAGATCACACCCCCATTCTCTTACAATGCTACTGAGAGATAGCATTAGTGAGTTTCTTAGGCTATTTTAAGACATAATAGGAAAAATCTATGCAGTTTGTACTGTAATAACTGTTCTGTGTTTTGAAGGTAAAAATCATTGGTTTTTTTTACATTTTTATGTAATTTCCTCCAAATTATTACTCCTTCAAATTATTACTCCTTAGTATCTAATATTAAATGTTTATTTTTTAACTTTTCAAAAATATCTTCCAATTAGTGTAAACTGAAAATATGTTGACATCTAAAAATACTTAATTTTATTAAAAGTAAAATAAAACAGCTGTACTCAATTGCATCAATGCATTTTTCCCAAAAAGCAAAAGAAATTCTGGGTTGGAAAAACTTCCTGTTTTGAGTAGCTGACAAGAGAGGGAGAAATTCCAAAATCCTGCAGAAGCTGCTTTTTACTTAGTCTTGCATTATGACTCCCATAGTCATAAAACATAATTTCCAAACAAACCAACTTAAGGTTTATGGCTAGCCCTGGTAACAAGTTCATATTAATAAGTTACAATGTCATTCAACCACACTACCCTCAATTCCTGTCTACCATTTTTCAATACAAGTATTGAATCTGTAAGCAGTAATAGAAATCCTGAGCATATAGAGACAAGTCTGACATCAAAAATGCCAACATCTAAAGCTCAATGAGACAATACTTTAGTTTTCTAAGGCATTCTTTTAATGAAGTAGAGCAAAATAACTTCAACAAGATACTAGAATAACACAATGAATTTATTATCAAGTCATTTGTGTTATCTATGTTAATGCAATGTTGCAATGTTAAAAGTCTGTGATTATTTCTTCCCAAACCTATTACTCACTATGCCACTCTGAATCATGTGTGCATGCACACACACACTCAGAATAATACTTTATGGACACTGAGTAAATTCATAAAAATATATGCCACAACCAAGTGATCAGTCTTTAAACTCAAAAATCCATGTCATTTTGCATCAACAGGCAGACTAAAATTTCAGCTCTGGAGAAGTACTTAAGTACTGCCTTCACCAGTGCTATTTGATTCAGAGGCTACTTTGACACAAAAGTTTAAAGGCCCATCTACAATTAATGGGGTTCACACAACACGATTATTAAACTATGGCTACTGTGTAAATCCCAAATGCAAAATTGGAAGAGAAGTGGATTAAGCTGGGCAACGACTTCAAGCTCCTAAGCCAAGTATTTTTTTGTTGAGTATAACTGTGACCTTGTATGAACTGCTCATAATATGCTATTTAAACAAATATTGCAAATCAATATTTGCCTAGTGGCCAGGTCTTAAATCTGTTAAGAAGTCTTTATGAATTACAAAATTCTCAAGGAAAATGCGCAATCCAGTCCAATGAGCCATAAATGTCTCTCAGCCATCTGGGACTAATTCCTCAAAATCTGTCCCTCACTTGGGCAGAGTGGAGAAGTGGCAGCCTGATTTTAAACAAAAAAAGAAAAAGAAAAAGAAAAAGGAGGAAAGCTAAATTTGTAAAGCTTTTTATAAACGGCCTCCTCCCCCTTCCTTAGGCTCCGCGGCATTTGCAGCATAAAGCTTCCAGGAGGGCTGTTGGAACCAACGCGGCATCAGTCAAGGGATCCAGAGAAGTGTGGACCCGCCGGGCTGGAAAAATATATATATATAACCGAGCGGCCACACCCAGCTCCGCGGGTGGGTACCAAAGGTGTGGGAGGGAAATCGGACCGAGCAACTTTTTTTTTCGGAGCGGCCTTACCTCTGCAAAGGGCCGCCAGCAGCAGAAGTGCTAAGGAGAGGCTAAGGGCGAGTCTCCCCATGGTGCGTCGAGGGCCTTTGAGCAGCTGCTCCTCTCCAAGTCTTGAGGTAAACTTTTAGAGGCGCCCAGAGCGTCAAGAAAAGAGCCGCCTTCCTCTCTTTTTCGTTCTCCGCTTTGTTTTCCTTTGCCTGCCCTCGCAGAAGGAGCGTCGATTCTTACGTAAGAACTGCAACACAACCACCCAAAGTTAGGGACCGGGCGAAAACAAGAGTGAACTGCGCTACCCCTAAACTGTGGGGGGGGNCCTGCCCTCCGGGAACCGACCAACCAATCCCGAGTAGCAGCTAAATATCGGCCTCCAATCAAAAGGGTGAAGGGAATGTCCGTCAACCTCCCCCTCCCCGCGATGTCTAGCAAAGAAAGACACAAGCGTTGAGTCATGTCCCCGTAATAGGAAACCCGCAGGCCAGAGCTCCGCGGGGTGTGGCGCGTTTGGGATTTTTTTTTTTTTTTTTAAGCTGGGGTGAAAGGGTGCTTGTAGAGTTAATTGCCGAGAGACGGTTGTAAATGCTTCTGAGGTGGTAGAGTTTGCTCCCGGGGCAAGAATTTAAGAGATTTAGTTCGATAGCAAGTCTTCTGATAAACGTTCCTGGCTATTAGAATTGTCCTTCTGTAGTCTATGGGGATTCGTGGACGCTCCTTATAATTCCTTAACGTGGTTAAAAAAACCCGAGAAATTATTATTTTTAATGTGTTTGTGGTTAGCGTCCAAATAAAAACATTCAGTTTTGTGACCGGTGACTTTTTTAGGACTCTGTTCAAATTTCAACTTTTGCCAGCTGCTCACTCTGGATCCAAACTAATTTAAGGAGATGGTTTGTGAGTTGATCTGTAAGAGACATAATGTGCTGGGTGTAAACCATGATCAGCTCACAACCATCATCTTAAATTAGTTTCTTAAAGTAGTTTGGGAGAACTGTTTTGAATTGGTATAACAGCTTTCATACTTTTTCAANTGATAGTTGCAGAATTGAATTAGGAATTTCTGCAAAGAAACAATTCTTTATTAAGTCTCATGACTCTTCTGTGATATATCATTGTGTGTGTGGTATTCTATAGAGTTATATAACAGGTTTTTCCAAAAAGATACTCAAAGTGGAAAAAAAGTTCCATTAGCAATGGTGGAACAAAATTCAGTATCCGTGCAATGAAGCTGTGAGAAAATTGACAGGAGGTAAAGACTGAAATTATACAATATGCTTATCCTCAATTAATTGAACTGAGATTATTATTCAGTCCAAATTTCTCTGTGTTCTAATACAGGTAATCCTCAATTTACCATTAATTTAATAATTGTTTGAAGTTAAGATAATGCTGAAAAAAGTTATGACCAATTATTGCACTTGCAACCATGTGTTATAGAGTCATTAGTGTAATAGTTTTTTCAAGTGCTTGTACTTCTGATGGGTCATGTGATCACCATCAAGCAAAGTCAATGGGGAAAGCTGGATTTCCTTAATGACTGCAGCAAAACTGGTTGTAAAATCAGGCTGAACTTACTTAACAATTGCATTGCTTAGCAATGGAAGTTCCCATTCCAGTTGTAGTTGTAATTCGAGGACTAACCACATTAAGCCATATAATAAGCTCATGGGCTGCATTCCTATAATGTGCCAAGCTTAAAAAAAAGTTTGCCTTTCAATTTTGTCATGCAAACAGATAAACAATATCAATAAATATTGTTAGATTCCACATTAATTTTAGATACTTAGAATAAGTAAAAGCCAATGGTAAAACAAGAAGTTGATATTGTCTGTTTAATGTAGATGGATCTGTAATGTATAAGATGAAATGCTTTTCCCCTTCAGGGCAATATTTGTTGCAACTTTCCCCCCCTTCTTCCCAGATACATTAGACTTTAATTCCCAGTTACTTATCAATCAAGTATGTATGACTGCTGTGTGCCTACATGAACATGTGGCTATGTGAACAAACAGTAAAAAACCATGGCAGAAGCAGCCTCATCACAAATGTAATAGCAAATTGAACTGGAAATGGAAAGGATGGATATATGTGTAAGCTTCCATATTGGACCGTTATCATAAAAACTTTTTATGTTTGAAGCAAAGGACTTCCCTGCTTAGGCTGCTATTTGAATGGTCTTTCTGAAGATAGCAGTCTTTATTATACTTGCAAACACATATGCTGGTAGCCAATTTAATAGATAAAAGTTGGGAAGTTTAGGAGGTGAAGCTAAGGGTTCCTATCCATACAAATATGATACTTGAATCAACCACATTCTCTCAAATTCTCTCAAACTGTAAGCCAATTCTGCATATGCAAAGCATACAATATTATATTATGTCTAATTGCTATGATATTAAAAATACTTTTAGTGTTAAAAGTCACAATCCCCAATTGTGACCCAATTTCAAAAACATTTACTTGTAATGATTGTAACAAATAGTAATTGTAGATCTGATAAATCTCACTTAATAACTTATTCAGAGATTTTTACAGCTTAAGTGGACTGAAATATAGCAATTCTGCTGTCTTCTTATATTGGGAAAGTATTTTTTTTTCAGAATTTGTGACTGATTTATGTGAGTTGATATTGCATTAAACAGGCTGAAAATATTGTTTTGTTTCTCATATCTGTATGCTTTCATATATCATGTACTTAGCCATGTACTTTCTTTTTTTCTTTCCTTTTTTTGCTAAATATTGCTGCCTGAGAAAGGAACTATTTATATCAATATTCATTGGTGAACTATACATAGTCCAATGTAGTTAGCTGGGAGAAGAAAAGATCTGCCAGAAAGTCCTTATGGCATCCAAAGTCCTATATATTATCAGTGGCCACAGTACTCTATCTCTATCCTACTGAATTCAGAAGCAAGGAATTATGCTTTAAGTTGCCAAAGTGAAGTTTCGCTACAAAAACTAAATTAAAAGGGATTTGAATTAAAAAGAGGTTTGGACAATGGAATGCTGGTGCCCCAATTCCAACAAGCCTATCTGAGGCATCCAGGTTGAGCATGCCATCCTATCAGTAGTGTTCCATTGTGTTAGCAAAGGGGCACACCCAATAAGATTAGGACTGCTCTGCTCTAGTGGAAGAAATAAAAGGAAGTATTCATCAGGGATGACAAATGCTATATCCATCCAGTGTTTAAACTGGTTACAAAACTGCAGAACAATAGAATTCAAAGCTAGCTCAGCACTGTTCCTAAGCTATGATGAATCACTTAGTCTGCCTCAACTGCATTGTTGTCATGTAATTTTTCCATACCCTTCAACATTTTAATCTTATTTTATATGGAAAAAATGCCATATTGTTGGTAACTACTATAGGCACATACACACAACACATTTATTAATCAAATTTATATAATCACCACATCACCAAAGGTGACCCTGGGTGGTGCACAACAAATGGATAAAACCACTTATTACAACTACAGATGTAAAAGAAATATTCAAAAATCACATTAATAGTAGATAAATATATAATATATATATAATATATATAAAAACAGAGATGCAAACCCTAGGCCAAAGCGGAATGAAAATAGCCAGCTCAGCAATGGAGCCATCTAATCATGCTTCCTGTTCCTTGGAAGTGCCAGGCTTGATAACCAGATCTTGAGGGTCTTCCAGAATATCAAAATTGATGGAGTTAATTTAATTTCAGGAGAAAGAATGTTCCGAAAAGCAGGTGCCATGGCAGAGAAGGCACATTTCCTGAAATCAACCAAATGTAAGTCCTAGCTAATGGTACCCACACCATGCTTCCTTTGGAAGTTTTTGTGGAACAGGTTGATATAAATGGAGAGAGGTGATGCCTCAGATAGGTCAAAACCAGCATTTTGAATTGTTGTGGAGGCGAAGTGGCAACTCATGTAGCTTTTGTGTATGTGTGTGTATTTATATTTATTTATTAAATTTCTTTATTGCCTACCTCCCTGATACAGTGACTCTGGGCAGATTACAATATAATAAAAAGTTAAAAATACTAAAATGTTTAAAATTAAACAAATTCAATAGAAAAGTTAAAAGTTAAAAACCAAGGTGATAGGTGAGCGGTAAGAACGTAGCAGGCCCTATTGTGGCCCCAGGCTACGTGGGAGAGCCAAGGTTTTAGGCTATTTTGGAAGGAAAATATTTGAGAGGCAGCCAAAAAGGCTTTTCTCCTGGACCCTGCCAGCTGAAATTCTTTGGCTGACAGGATCTGAAGTAGGCCATTTCTGCTGGAATGAATGGGGTGGGTTAGTCCCACCAGATGAGATGGTTCCTCATATAACCTGGACTCATGCTATAAATAATTTTAAAAGTAATGACAACACCTTGAATTGGACCCAGAAACAAACTGGCAGCCAGTGCAGCTGACATAATAGTGGTGACATGTGCCACTTAAGAGCCTTCAGAAACTGTCTGCATTGCTGCATTGCTGCATTCTGTACCAGTTATGGTTCCCAAATACTCTTTAAGGGTAGCCCCATGTAGAGTGTATTGCAATAATTCAACCGAGAGATGATAAGGGCATGAATGTGCAGGGCCTCACAATCCAGGAAAGGACAACTGGTACACAATGTGTTATCAGGTGTGAAAAACCAGGTCCACACATGAATGTTCAAAGTACAATAACTGATTTATTGCTAAAAGTCAATGCACAGAATCTTCTCAGCTAATGGTCAATACCTGGTTAGAGTTAGATAAGTGTCACTGGCCTTTGGGGATGGGAAGTTGGACTTTGTTCTTTTGTGGCTACATAGGCTACATAACTGATGTCTCATTTAACTCCCCCCCCCCAGCTCTTCCAGTATTTTTCCCACAGACATTTTGCAAAGGCTTGCATAGCCACAGCTGCCACCTGCTATTTGAGCAGGAGTCGGTCTAGGAAAACCACCAGATTGTGGTCTGTTAGGGGTAGGGTAGCCCCATCTAGAAATAAGGATGATAAACTTCCAGATATCCAGGACCCTTTAATGCACCAATATTCTACCAGGATTCATCTGAAGCCTGTTGTTCCTATCCAAATCCCTACAGTCCCTAGGTACTGTGAGAGGGCAGCTACTTCATCACTTGGATCACAAGGGATGGAGATGTATATTGATGTTACCTTATCCCATGGTGTTGGATGATGTCACTTAGCAGTTTCATGTAGATATTAAAAAGGAGCGAAGCGAATATTGAATCCTGCCACAAAACAGCAGCTGTGGACTGGATCTCTTGCTCCTTATCAACACTGATTGGGACTAATCTTGAATAAAGGAGCTGAACCAGTGTAAGACTGTGCTACCCAGCCCAATAGAATACCATGGTTGATGGTACTGAAAGCAGCTGAAAAGTCAAGAAGAGCGAGTACAGATGCACCACACCTATCAGAGATCATCTACAATGCTGACTGAAGGGGTCCAGGAGTCAAGTGGGTATCTCTTTCACATATTATGAATAGCACCAGGAGAAATAGGTTTTGGACTTACGGATGTTTGTTGGGTTTATACTTCTAAGCAAACATCTCATCACTGCTTCCCAAAAGAATTCTGCTGCTAACGAGTGGTTGAATTAATTTCAGCAATCACTGGTAGCATAAAAATCTTCAGAATCCAAGCCAGGAAAAGTTGTAACAAATAACTGAATGTACTATTGAGTATCATTGACCTTGACATGTGACAGGATGGACATAGTCACTGCGTCATTAGTAGAATGGGCTAGGAAAGGGGCTCAGGTTTGAAAAGACATCCTGCAGAACTGTTTAAAATTAAACTGTATCTTTCAGTCTGTAGGGATAAGCTATAATTGGTCTGTTTATGATGCCAGCTCAGTATTTCCCAAGCAGTGATCTCTTTGTGTCAAAAGTACCATTTCTGAAATCCCCACATAAAGATTGCTTTCTTCAGTCTGACTTCCAGCTTATCCCTAACAGAGTTGAGGCCTACTGTTACATTTGGATTCTGAATCACTTGCTTTTTCCTTTCCTTTCCTTTCCTTTCCT
>AZIM01000803.1:504930-519604 GCA_000516915.1 Ophiophagus hannah
TCCCAGAATTCTCCAGCCAGCATAGCTAGAGAATTCTGTGAGTTAAAGTCCACAAGTCTTAAAATTGCCAAGTTTGGAGACCTCTGTTGTAGACTTTCAGATGTAGCTGAATTTTAATATTCTTTTCAGGAGCTCCATATTGTGTTTGTGGTAAAGAATAATGATGGAGCAATGTTGTTACTATAAACTGAATTGTAACCTTTCCAAAATTAATATAATGGCAAGAAATATTAAGGTTGCTCTATCAGCAAACAAATATGAGGTTGAATTATATCATCATACTGTTACAAGTCATTAGTTTTGTATCTTGTACTAGCCATATGCAAACCTTAGAAGGAGTACTTTTTTCATTTGTACCGTCAAGAAAACTTCTTTATATAAAGTGTCATCATGTTTCTAGGCACCAAACCAGATGTATCACATTGACACAGTTGCTTTCCTAATTTATTCCATAAATTCTAAATTTTTGTTACATTTGTGCCAAATGGTAATAGTTCTTATTATGTCATACCTGACATGAAATTTACCAGCTTCTACTACTAGCTTCTAGTTCAATATCATGGCATCTCCTGTCATCCAAACATGGTATATTTTTTGCTTATAAGTGTTAAAATTAATGTTCTAGACATTTGTAGAGTGCTTCAGACATCTGTTCTAAGCAATGGGTGTATTGCTGGAGTGGTAGTCTTCATACTTGAGAATTACCAGGCTGTGGAAGGATAGACTTAGAAAATCTTTTTGAAATAACACTGTTTTGAAGTTGGAATTTCTCTGCTAGGTATTTAGTCCGTAATCTTTTTTTTAGTTCTAATTTAATGCTATCCTTTTTTTTTGAGGTACCATTTATTGTTAAAGATATTGTTAAAGATTCAACATAAACAGTTCTTGAATGCTTCCCATATTTATGCTCTTTGCCAGAAATGATTAACTACTTCATGTAGAAAAGCAGCATAGAAGAGTTTTGAGATATGACACATTGAATTGGCATCCTTCAGTCTCAGGAGACTATGGTATCGTGCTATGAAACTGGTAGCTGCCACTTCCCGTGTTGTTTCAGTGCTGTATGCAAAGCTGGAATGTCCTCTCCAGAGCACGAGGCCTGGGTAATTTAATATGGAGGATAAACTGTTACCCAAGCAGTAGACCCCCCTCTCCATGTCACTGAAATAGTCTAATGGAAAGACAGAGCTGATACGATTAGTTCCGGCTGCGTCGCAGGAGTTACCAGAACATGATTGTACACAGTCACAAACTGCTTCTGGGACTCCGGCTCCGGATTTTGCCTTGAGGTTGATTCCTGAAGCCTTTTCCAATAATAGATATAGCCACAAGGCAGTGGAGGTTTGAAATCAGAGTTTCCCTTCTCCTAGAAGATGGTTCTACCATTTTATCTGCAGTTGGGGCATAAAGCCCTCTTCTGCCTTCAAAGCTGTTGACCATCTTCTCCTGTAACCCTGGAAAGGAGCCCTTACGGGATGCTATGACACATAGGTTTGAGTGTATCAGTTTATGTCACCAATATAACAAAGTCTTCCCTGGAAGGTACTCTTATAAATAAGAGTTGATAAGTAGAGAAGTAAGGCACTTCAACCTATAATCAGCCTGTTAAAGTAGACATGGATATAGTTGTGAAATTTCCTATTCCGAATAGTGCTTAGATAAATTGAAATGTGTGATGGAGTCTTCTGAATGCTGTTTTAGCTTTTCCCTATTCAGATACAGCCGATGGATCCCACTTTGAGCTTTGGTTTCTATAAAATGATCACGGTACGATAAAGAGCTTTTATTTGTATCTTATTTGCCATCTTATCTGAGCTGAAGTACATTTTTGCACTTCTCGGCTGGTGCAATTTTAAGTAATTAAGGATGCAAAACTGCATGATAGAACATTTATGTTAATTTAGTTATCATAAAGTGCAGTGTGCTGAGTCCTAAGTCTGTGCAACATCAAATTGAAACTTAAGCACAGTGTGACAGGGCATTGTTCCTCTTTGGATCTGAAGCTACAAAGATGCTTGGGAGAAGGAGAGGACATGTATGGCTACTTCTCAGTGCTTTCAATGCCTCTTTAAAGAAGATGCAGGTTTTCTTGAACTTATCCATCCAGACAATTGGGAGAATGCTCATTTTTGTATAGGAGCCTAGTCAGTCTGCTCAAAGGGGGCATGAGCTCACCGAATGGGTATGGACTTGATCAGAATCTCAAATGCCTATTTGTTTGGGATGAACAGCAACTACGGAAATCACATAGCTTCTTTAAGGAGGTATTGACAGGTGTAACCTGCATAGCCATGGCTATTCTGGAAAACTTTTGAGGTCTTAGATCTGAAGTGAAGTACATCCCTGTTATAGGTAGTGCTTGACTTACAACCATTCATTTAGCAGCTGTTCAAAGTTACAGACATACTGAAAAAAGTGACTTATGACCTGTCCTCGCATTTACAACAATTGCAGCATCCCCATGGTCCTGTGACCAAAATCCAGTTACTTGGCAACCTGCATCTATTTACAACAGCTTCACTGGCCTGGGTTCCTGTGCAACCTTCCCAGCTGGCTTCTGATAAGCAAGGTCAAGGGGCAGGGAGATGGAGTCACTTAAAAGCAGCATGACTCACTTAACAACTTCAGTGATTCGATTAACAATTGTGGCAAAAAAGGTTGTAAAATCTGGCATGACTTGCTTTAATAACATCTTTGTTTAGCAATGGAAATTCTGGGCTTAATTGTGGTTGTAAGAAAAGGACTACCTGTTTAATATTATAAGCTGTATCCTTCAGTTATCAAAACTCTTGTGGTATAGTCCTGGACAGTGTCAGGGATGGTCAGGGATGATTGTCCAAGCCACAGCCTCCTCAGAGACTATGAAACTCTGTGCCTTTTAGGTTACTTTTAGGTTACCTTTTAGGTTTTAATTTTGCCAATTGTAAAAGATCTTCAGTGTTTTAATTTTCCCAATTGTTCAATTTTTACCCTCCATAAAGTTGTTTAATTTCTGCTGTTGCTGACTGACTGACTACTGTTAGTTTTGTAATACTATTTTTGTTATCTTCTACAGTTGTAGAATGTAAGATTGTATTCAGTATTTCGTATGATGGCAGTATATTGCATGATTTTTAATTATGATGTTAATTCAGTAGTAAAATCCACTTTCTTTGTGGAACGTGAGATTTGCAGTCAACCTTTGATTATGCCTAGGAAAGAAAGAAAGAAATGTGCAGATAAGTCTGCACATGTTAGAATACATCTAACATGTATTTATGTTATATTTCAACATGGGACACATTAAAAAATATTATAATTGGAAATGCAAATTTTATAGTATAAAATAGAATTTAATCTTTGAGTTATACAGTCACAGTATTAGTAGCTAGTACATCTTTAGCAGGTGAAATGTATAACTTTCAATTCAATAATTCGTTAGCATTCTAAATTCTACATATGGATATAGATTTTTTTCATACAATATTTTCTGAGGAAATCTAATCTTTAAAAGTTTATCACATTTTAAAAATTCCAACTGTAATTGGAAAAAATGAAAGAAAAATTGTCACCATACAAAATGTATTTTGAATTTTATGTGCCTTTAGTTAATTATGATATAAACTGTAATATTTAGTAAATTGTATTAAATTATACTATTTCTGTCTTTCCACTTTTATTATGTAATTTTTAGCCATACTTCATTTTTAATAAACATTTTGAAGTAAAAATCACGAAATGTTTTCTTAAGATTTTAACTGAATAAATATATCTTCAATGTCGAGTTCATAATAAATTGTATTTGGAGCCTGAATTTTGGAACACGGTTGCTTTTTGGTTTTTCAGTTATTTAAAAGGAATTTTAAGGAAGGCTCACATGGTCATGGACATTACTCACTTAAAATCACAACTTTTTTTTTTTGTCTCAGGGTAATATAAGGCTTGCACAAATGTTTGTAGCATTCAAATATTTGGTGGACCTTCCTGCATTGTATGTTTCAGAATTAGCCTTGGTGTTAATAGTGATAAAATATACATTGGAAATTGTATGCTGATCTAGATCATCTCTGACAGATAACAAATGAAGCCACAAAAATCATATCACTCCCTGATTACTGGCTAAAAATCGGGCCATGTGTAAAAGTTACATCTAATTACAAGAAATCTTTGTTTCTTGTATGCCTTTACAACATGTATGGCATGTACTGTACCTGCATCTATGAGCCTAGCTGATCTTTAGATTGGCAGATACCTGTGTCACAAATATGGAAAAATAAATGAATGGTAAGACTACACATTTACTGCTCCCTCCGTCCCTATCATGCCTATTAGAAGAAAAACATGCATATATGTAGACAGAAAATTGTCTTGTATTTTACACCAGTGTTTTATCCTTAATATATAAAATTGTTCTGCTTTTGGCTCCCAAAGATCTCCAGTATGGTTTCAGGGTTTCAGGGTTAAAGCCAAAATAATTAAGACAGAATGTCCAGAGTTTAAGCCAAATGCAAGGTTGTTGCCTTCTGAGGAATATCCAGATAAACTGTCTTGTAGTGTACTGATTGACAATCTTTCAAGCCTGCTTTAATGTTCGATCTTTAGCATTCTCATGTGGTAGATACAATATAATTTCAGTCTCAGAGAGTACAATCCTGCAGAGCAAAGGAAGTTCAAACATGTCTTGTATTCAAATATGTTTTATGCTGATTGTTACTGAGGCATATGTTGATTAGACAACTTCTGTATTGATTATGTACTTGCAACTTACTCTCTGGTCCTTATCAGCAAAATTTTCCTTTTTTTGTCTGCAACACAATATATCCACTGGAATAGACAGATAATAATATGACAGGAATATAGGTGTTGATGTTTACTAAGTCTGTTAATGCAGCAATATTTCTATTTGCATGCTGCCTGATTTATTAGACTTTAAATGGCTCAAAAGCCACTGTTCTGGTCTAAAACCATAGTAAATTGATGTCTTTCATCTTTTAACAATAAGTGAAATGGGCTTAATTTTCAAAGGAAGGGTGTATGGTAATAGATCCCTTGATCTATTATGTTCAAAAACACATGCAAAACATTTTCACACAAACAGGATTTGAAGTTTCACATATATAAACTCAATCTACCAGATTGAAAAAAAAATTAAGATGGCTTTCTTATTTCTACAATAATTTAGGCTTTTTAAAAAGTTCTCATCAAGGCACTTTGTAGAGAAGCTCTGTGGTGTTTTGTTCATTTGTTTTCCTTGTAAATAAAAAGCTGGTAATCTTGTACCTTGATCTTCAGATCCTTCCTGCTTTTTTTCTCATGTAATACAGTACATTTTATTTGCTTTTTCAACATAAAAGAGGTTGTGCTCATTCAATATTAAAATATCCTTATGTTTGTTTTTTCAGTCGTTTCATCCTTCTCTTCAAAGATTATTGTAAAATGCACCTGATTCTTCAGTGAGAGCAGATTGTTTCTCCTCAAGTGTTCAATACAGTTCATAATTTTAAGACAAATAGCTTGATGACAAAAATCTCTGTCACTTTGAATAATTTTTTTCTGAATGTAGGTTTATTTTTTTAAGAAAAAAATATGTACTTTATCTGCAGTATTGCTAGAAAAACTTTTTGAAGTAGGCTAATTAATATTTTGCTTCATGTATTATCAGAAACACTTGAATTCCAGTGCTCAGTAGAATACAAATAAGGGATATTTATTTATCCATCCACCCATCTCGTGGTTTGAGGTGACTCTGAGCAGTTTGTGATGTGAAACCGCTTATTGTCATCCTCCTGAAAGTGGCAGTGTCTGATCTAAGTTATCTCTGCAGTTTATGGATGGGAAACCAGAAGGGAATTTTATGCTAGATTGGGAAATAAAGAACAAAACAAAAGAAGGAAGAAGGAAATTGCAAATGATATCCATACATGTAATCATCAAGGGAACTCTAGGGATGCTTTACTTTTAAAAATGAAATTAGTATCATTTATACTCCATTATTGATAAGAGGCAGTCTTGTGAGGACTGCTTATTTATTTGTGCTTTTTTTCTTTCTTAGATAATCTCCTAAAACCTTGGGTTAAATATGCTTTTAACATTTCCAAATTTTTAATCACTTAATTGGTTATTTTGTTTTGCAGTTTTATTTTCTGGTATATGTTGAATTCCATTGCCTGGAATCAATTGGGCAATTAAAATAGTTCATGAACTAAGCAAATACATAAAATATATATCTGGGTAGTTTAAAAAGTTGGAGTTATAAATTATATGCTTTTCTTATAAAGTCTGAACTTTACAGAGTTAAAAGTGACAGAGATTATAGTAATGTCTTGAAATAAGTACTGGACCCAGCCCAGAAAAGGTAACAAAACAGAAATTTGCTCTCTAACTTAGCCATTCAGTTATATATGACAACCACGAGTTTCATAATGTATTCTGATTAAGTGCATGTATTAAGTACTGTATTATAATATAACAATAGGGGGTAGGAATAATTTTTTTCTGGTTGTCACAACACAGTCTGCAATGTATGTGCTCTAGTTTATCTGCTAAACTTTTCCACCCCCTGATAATATTGAACATTTATGAATTTATAAATTTAATTTCAAATTATAATCTAATTATCTTCATATAATGAAAAAGCATATTGAAAGAAGCAAATTTAGGTGATTTGTGATTATAGTAATAGTTGTTTTTCATGGGGATGATAATACTGTACTCTATCAAATTAAACAGAACTGCCAAATAACCACTGTAGATCAACCCTGAGCTATAAATATTTTCTTCTATTACTTGTATGTTAACTGTGTAACAGTATGTTTACCTATTTATCAATGTTTTATATCAATAAATTCTCTAAACTCCAAGCTAATCATGAAAGTTATTTATTAAATACTGTAATTTATAAATGTAAGCAGTTGATTTTCTTTGTAATCTAATCATATTTCTGATGTAAAGGAATTATTTAAATAGACAGGTATTGTGCATTAAATGATCTCAATATATAACTCCCCCTTTTTTGCCTCAGAATGTATTCTTAATGGCTTAAAGCTGGCAAAGGAGTGTGTAGGGTAAAAGTTTTCTTTTAGTACATCATTGTGAAATGTATGAATGGGAGAAAGTTTATTCTTTTTTAAATGTGTGTTAAAGAACATTGACATAAATTATGGAACATTTTATACAACTAGAGTGAAGAAAAGTGAGTGTGATGAATATGGTATATGATAAAAGTAAAGCATGTATGAAAAATCAATGGAATGTTTAGCGATTTAATATTAGGGAGTAAGATAAGTATTTCTTCTTGGTTGTTTAATGAATTTAAAAATAAATGCACAGAGAATTCTTTGGTAATACCAGAAATAAGTTGATTGGAGATGCGAATGTTTGCATATTATTATTGTATATGCTATATTATTGGTTGAAGACATGATATACAAATTGAATTAGAAAAGTGAGTAATAGATAGCCGGTTGCAAGGGATACCATAACATTTTTTTTAAAGAAACAAACTAACTGTTTCTAAGAGATTGATTCTGACTGTAAAATCGAGCATTCCATATGTAGGAGAAGCTAGTATATGAAGGGGCAGAGAATGAGTGGAAGATGAAGGTGAACACTGAGATTATAGTGGCTGGACGGAGTTAATGAGTTAGTTAAAAGGTTGGAATTGAAAACAATAAAGGCTCAGCAAAGCTGTTGACCCTTACAGATCATATGGCTCAGATTCTAACAGAACAGAGTAAGTATATCACTGTTTAGTTGTAGATAGCAGGACTCCAAATTATCATTTAACCAATCTGTTAGCTATCATAAGCCAGCTGTACACAAAGTACCCACATGAGAAAATGGTCAACTGACTCTTCCATTAGGAAAATTCTATGGTTAAGGAACAGGCCAAAATCTAATCTAGTCCACCAATATTTCACAGAAACCTATTGTGAATCCATGTGGTTCACTCAATCTGTGAAACAAACTGGCTGCCTTTGTTGAGCAGCATCTTTTCATATTTATTGGGAAGATGCCTGGAAACACAGTAGTCTAATAATCTCTACCCAATATCCTTCCCAAATGGAAAACTTATGAACCTGGCCCCATGTTCATTCAGCTTCTGAATTCTTTAGTAAATTCAAGAAAGGAGTACATACCACACACCTATGCCTCAGTATGGACAATGCGACCATTCTTTCCACTTCCCCATTGTGTATGAAGTAATCCATTTGGGTTCTTGCATTTTTGCTACTGTGAGTTTTAAACTTAGTGTTAACTGAGAAGCGTTAAGGTGTCCTTAAGAAGTTGCTTTTCACTCTTGGAAATTGACATTACTTTTACATAAATAGTATTTAAATACTTAAGAATTTTATTACAATACTACTGTAACTATTGTGATCTGGACAACTGAGATATTATCCCTGCAAGCTCAATGTTAAGTGCAGTCCTTTACTTCACTTGCAGTAACTGATACAACATCTTTGCTGAAGTTACTGTTACTGTTTCATGCATATTATCTACAGCTATTGCAGTATAGTCCCTCAAGAAGCTTCCTAATCCAAACTTCTGAGTGACCAATTCCATGTGTTTAGACATTTCACTATTTTTTCACTATATTAAGACTGCAAAAGTTCATATTCAAATGCAAGCTGTAAAGCTACTCAAGATATCCATGCAACTCACAGAATAGTCCAAAGTACATATTCAAGTAGAAAGAAGTTCCCTGAAGATGGGCTCCAGAACAAATCAGAAAGCTCAGAAGACTAAAACTCTGGTCCCGATGACTGACCCAGATTTGATCTTGTGACATTATCCTGGGACACATATATTTGCCTTTATTCGTAAAGGTGACCAAAATCTTTTCTAATATACCATTTCAATGTAGTTCACTAGTTTTATTTAATGTGGCATTGTATATTAATATCACCAAGTGAAATGGTACATTAAATTATATATTCCATTATTTGCAGATGCAACAGTCAGTTTTTGGGCCATTTATTAAAATGTGATTGAGAATCTTTAAAAAAAACCAATTTTGATAATATTGATTTTTTAAAAAATATTCCATATTTTTCTTATGATTCTTCTATATAAACTGCTCTGGGAAACAGTTGCAACTACGAGCATCATTGTAATTAACATGTGAAATATTGGTCAGTGACACTTCTGTTTTGATAAGCAGTTTTTTGTTGCAAAACAGTTCCTAACTATTTTATTTTGTCTTTTTGTGCAGTTTTTCCTCTTCAAAATGGTAACGTTGCCATGGTAACTGGAGGAATTAAAGGAATTGGTTACCATACTGCGAAGAATTTGGCAAGACTTGGAATGCACGTTATAATAGGTATTACTGTTGTGTTAATATCTGTTAATTGCATGTTTTATCCTGTTTATTAAATCCCTCCAGAAATATCTGAATAGCATTTTAAATCTAGTAATTGCCCCAGAAGATTGCTTTGTAACATAGAGGCTTGAAGAAGATTATTTGACACAATTAGGAAAACATTTTAAGTTATTGATATTGAACAAGGTTAAGAAGGTTGCAGTTGGAGAAGAAATACAAATGAATTGTTACATAAAGCTTGCTATGCTGGTGAAAAGTTCTATTAGGTAAACAAAGAAAAATACTTGATTGGAAAATGTAAGTGTTTCTGGTAATGAGCTGGTGACTAGTAGATTGCCTTCAGTTTTTAAAATCAAAACAATATATAATTTACATTTTGCAAGCATTTGTGAAAGTAATGATAAAATCATAAACACCTTTGTTGAAACAAAATGTTCCAATTGTATTGTGTGTATGTGTGTAGGTATAATTAAAATATATTTTAAAAAACCATCATATTCATACAAGGCAAGAAAAGGAAGTAAAATTACTACAAAATAACAAGAGTGATACCTTTATTAGGACTGATCAAATAAACCCCAAATAGTGAGTTCTCTTCTTCATCTACAAGACAATATCCTGAAAATAAATATATCATACTTACTTACAAACTTGAAAAGTGAGCTGGATTGCGTGATGGCCCAAGGTCACCCAGCTGGCTTTCATGGCTAAGTGGGACTTGAACTCGCTCCTGCTTTCTAGCCTGGTGTCTTAACCATTTGACCAAACTGCAAATATCACAGCTTTTGACAACCAGCTTTCAGTCTGTGAACTTCCCATTTCCTTTGGGGTTTTTTTTCCATTATCATTTGCTAGTAAGGTCTGGAGACCTCAAATGCAACTACCTATTTAGTGTGTTAATTTGATTACCTGATTATTGTTTATATCCATTGTGAATGTATACCAAAGATATTCAAAAAATTCAAATTGAAGTATTTTCCTGCCATAATACATTTATCGATAGTTACTCAAATTCTTTTGAATAGCAACACATTTATCTTCACTTTTACTTCTTTCAAATATAAAGTAACTTGTTCTCAAAATCTTTATAGGCTCATCCAGTTCTCTTTCAACTATTTTTTGAAAATGTACCTTTTTTTTAATCTAGAAAGATTTTGTTCATGATTTAATTGTGAAATAAAATTCCCTAAACTTTAAAATGGTGTTTGTTGGAAAAAGAAAGATCTGGTGATTCTTAAAGGATTGGATTGGTTAATCCATGCTGTTTTAATTCAGTAATTGTTCTAAGCTCTTTAACATGGGAAGGCCTGGTGATTAATTCCTGTTTGATATTAGGCCCTTTATATGAATATGGAAATTAAGGACAAGTTTAGACATTATTACACAATAATATCTTTGTCTAATTATCTAGTTAGAAACTAATTGTGACTTTTTAAAACAAAATTTATAAATATACTTACCTGTGTTTTGACAGTTTAGTCAAGAATTCTTAAGACTTTAAGGTCTTAAGCATTAGAATTAAAGTAATTATTAAGGTGCTTATTGAACTGTTATTCCATCTTTCTCTGAATTTTTTAAGATGTTTATTTTGAAAGAAATAATTGGTCTGAGAAAACATTCCCCCCCTGCTTTTTATTTTTCTACATAATGATAACAAGTATCATCTGATAGACAATAAATTACATCACCTATCTTCTATTTTGTATTTAGGCCTATATTACAGCATGGAAAATGCCGCTTTAATCCTCTTTCCCTAGTGACATATTGTAGATTAGCAAAATAATGACATTTTACCTGCTCAAAAAATCTCAAATGAATGTAATTAAATACAAACAATATGTTAGAAAAAAAGTTATACAAATATTCCCTTTGTTGTATAAAGAGATGATATATTCATACTAGAAAGTTTCCATTGTAGAGTCTTCGTTATACAGTATGTTATTAATTTATTTATTTTTGTTGGCCAAGTATATCAGCTCAATAGAACTGCTTATGTTTTGTTAGTAGAAGTTGCTCAAAAATAATAATAATAAAGGGATGGAATTCTAGGAACAATGTGCTTATTTAGTCATCAACTAAGGGAGCAAACTGAAAAAATACATTCCATCAAGGTTATTAGTGGTTTTGTGCAGCTAAAATTAAAATAAAATAGGCTGTGATTGCTAATCCCTTTTATAACTCTTGAAATAAAAAAGCATGTTAAACTTTATTTATTGTGACTTAAACGTGTAATATTTTATAGAAACATCTGTTCATCAAAAAGTTGGTCCATTTATTTTTCTGTTATTGGATTGCAAAAGGATTATGCATTGATAACACATTTTTTTAAGAATCAGGATTTCTAAAACAATTTCAAGTATGGTTTCAAGGTGGTACCATTGTTAATTTTAATAACATTTTTCAATATTGAAGATGAAAATGTATAGACTGATTAAAAGAAATTGAGTGAATTCAAATCAAACTGCATTAGTAAATGACCACTCATTTTTCTACACTTTGGTAGAGATTTCAGTAATTTATTTTAACCTATACCTGTATGAAACTAAATACACAAGAGTTTTTAATGATCAGTAATAATTATTAATGCATGCTATGTAGTCTGAAATGACTATTACGATGTTAAAGAAGACTTTAATAAATAATTCACTCTGTAGCAACTGATGGAAAAGGAGAGATCAGATAAAAACCTTGCATTCATGTTCCTTCCTTTCATCTACCCACTACACTATTTGGATATTTTTTCCTTTGCTTAGACTGAAAAAGTGAAAAGATTTGATTTCATATGAATTACTCTTTTTAAACAGAACTGAATGGGAATGTCAATTTGCTGGATGACCTGTTTGATCTACATCTGTTGATTAAGATCATAATAGATGCTTGTTCTGTACAACAAGCAAACAAATTGAAAGTTTTAAAAAAGCACCATATGTCCACTTTTTTTCATTTGCAGTACAAATGGAGATCTACCTGTAAATAAATGTAATTGAAAAATTGATCTAATATGTAAGGATCAAAAATATATCAAAAAGACGATTATTATGATGAGAGGTTAGCAAAATGGAAATAGGGATTCTTGCAAATTGCTTAGACAAGATCAGACTCATGGCTATATCCTATCCATGCTACATATGACCAATACTTTTTAGGTAACATTGGGGTGGGGGGGCTGGCATTCTGGGTAGCATAGAAAGAAAGCTATATTTACATTCTGTTCTGATTGGTATAGCAATAGCACTTAGACTTATATACCACTTTATAGTGCTTTACAGCCCTTTGTAATATAAATTATTACATTGATTTCTGATCATTTAATTGGTCTTCTTTCCAAAGAAAGTACAGGAGGAATAAAATTCATTAACTGAATTAAAAATGATAAACCATTAAGTATATTAGCTGAAAATAATGGGAATTATAATCCATATTCAGAAAGTACTAATTTTGGAAGAACTGATAAAATTCTTCATCTGAACTAGTATTTTACTGCAGTGTTCCTTGATACCATGTATACATACTGGATTCTGAAGACCCAGGAACTTCTGAAATATACCTTTAATGATGGATAATGGAAAAGATACAGGAATTCCAAAAATTATTATGTTTTCTTCATTGATTAAATAAAGTTTTTTGATTGTGTAAACCACAAGAAACTGGATAACCTTTAAAAACATGGTTGCACCAGGTGGCCTTGTGTAGTTATTGGATAATTTATATGAGAACCACAAAGCAACAGTTAGAACCTATTATAGAGCAACAAATGGGTCAGAATGAGAGAGGAATACATTAAGGTAGTATAATGTCATCTTATGTATTGAATCATAGACAGAAATGGGTATTTGAATTTAACTTTGTTGGGAGAAACATCCAAAACTTATATATACTGATGATATCACTTTGTTGGCTGAGTGTGAGAAAGATTTAAGATCTACCCCCAGAAACTTTAGAAATTAATGTATAGCTTTTAGAAATAAACTCCAAAGATCATATTTGGACTAGTTTGAAATTTTAACTGCCAACCTGAAAACAGTTCTTATCAATGGACTTTAGTGTTAGTTCAGAAATAGGATTATAAAAATAAAAACTAGTTTGGTGGGATATTTAAAGGCTTAGTATAATGCCTTTTTAATAGAAAGAAAGATGTGACATTGAAGGAGTCCTGGACAAATTAATTCAATCAGTTAGGATGAAAGATTCATTCCTTTTTTGGCATATAACTAGAGGACTAGGAAAACCATTCCCTCCTTCAATTAACCAATACCAACTCATGCTTGGTAGGAATTAGAGGGTTGTACATGGACCCAGCGAGATTTGTATGAGAGTTGGATTAATCTGGACCAAACTCCTTATTGGCCTCCTATTACAATACTATATAAGCTATATTGGCTTGATCCCTCACAGTTAAAAGGCTCCCAGTGTTCTCCCTGAAATAATTAAAAAGAATTCTAGTTGTTGGGCACTATCTTAGGATCCCTGAGCAAACCCCATTCCTTAGTAGCACTGAAGATGTTACCTAGTTTGGATAATGAAACAACTGCAAGAAAACAACCAAGCTCAGAGAGCATCAAGGACTCTTCATGAAACTTAAATATTTTTGACACATTTTGTGAAGGCAGGGGAAGGATTCCATTGCAAAATGGAATCTACCAGATTAAAAAAGTATAAGTGACTGAACAGCAGTTACAGTCAACTAATTCTCAGATACCTTAATTTTAGCACATTATGCCATTTAGTAAATTTGCTTTTAGTCATTTAGCACAATTTAGTTTATAGTTTTTAGTCCTGCCAAATTGAGAGACCCTGGGTACGTTACAATACATTAAAGATGTGCAAACAATAATAACGGAACATAATAAATCAAACCTCCCTATTACCTTTCATAGACACTAATTATATTTAATTAGGGTTGAAAAGTCTTACTTAATACTAAAAATGAAACTGAACACTCAAAATCTATGCTTGTTTTCATATGGTATCCGTTAGTGCTAGCAGGAGCTTTATGAACAATATATCATAAAACTAATGATGCTTTATTTCCTTTGAAGAGGTTTGAAAGCTTTTTTAAAAATAAACCTTAATATTGAATGCTTTTGTTTACTGTGTAAGACTTTCTTTCAAGAGACACTATATTTATCTCCCAGTTTTTCCTCTGTGATGACTAGAGCTGGCAAGCAGGAACCGAAAAGGCTGCCATCAACAGCCCAGTTGGAGAAAGGATGGAAAATAAACTATTACAACAAAAGGGCAGATTCTCCTATGAGACGTGAAGAGCATCCAGCAGTGGGTGGAGCTTCAGTCTCTGCATGTTTAGGCTGGGCTTAATCTTTCCGGAACGCTCCTCCTCCTCCACGTGACTCCTACGCAACGTTCCCCAGTTTT
>AZIM01000803.1:557202-570353 GCA_000516915.1 Ophiophagus hannah
CTGTAATTCCCCTTAGTCATGTTTTTGGTGACCAATTGTTCATGATTAATTTTCCCATGTTCTTCTTTTGCTGTACTTGTGTTTTGGTCTGTGACCGTAAATAAAGTATTATTATTATTGGTAGCTATAAGTGGGATACCTTTTTGACCAGGACTGAATGACAAGGCATTACAGGATCTGTTTATAAGTGGGGAGAAGGTTTTTGTTTTTGCTTTAGTTCTTAGTGAAAGTGATAGGTTAAAATATACATGTTACTATTTTGGGTAACTCTTAGTAGCCTTTTGTTGATTGAGTCTGAATGATGAGTTTTTACAAGTTGATTATTAATAAGGAATGAGATCTGGAAATAAGAGCTTTTTTAAAAATTAAAGTACTAGTTAAGTTGCTGAACTTGTTTATACTTGTCTGGAAGGAGGGGGACATCATCTTTTATAGATCTTTTTTCTTTCTTTTCTTTCTTTTTCCTACCTTTGTGCATGTCTCTTTTTCTTTGCTTTTATATTTTCCTTAGTTTGTATTAGTCTTGTCTTTGTACTTATATAATCTAATGAAATTATTACATTATTAAAAAGAAGATTTCTTCCTTTAGAAATTAGACTGCATTGTTTGAAAAACTGAATACAGTTAAATGAATATACAATTGATTTAAAGTCATGCACCTACAATATCAAAATTAAAAAGCTTATTCTTCCTGGTTTATATTGGCTTCAGTAATTATTTAGCATGGGTTTCTTTCTGCTCTGCTTTCTCTAAAGATACATCTTAAATCCATAATGCCTTATCTACTTTGGGCTTCAGTGGGGGAAGAATAACCAAGCCTGCTAGATCTTTCAGCAGCCCATGATCCCATCAACCATGTATCCTTCTGGATCACCTATGAGGATTGGGAATTGGGTGTACCATTTTTAGATGATTGTATTATTTCCTAAGTAGGTGGTTCCAGATAGTATGTATTGTGGGGGGGGGGGCTCAGCATCTCCCCATTTTTTTAAATACCTCAGTGAAGTCACTGGGGGAGATCCTCCAACATTTTGGCCTTCAGTATCATAATATGTTGATGTTATACATCGCTACGCTTGTCTGTTCAAGAAATGTGAAATTTGTGGAGGTTGTAAGGATCTGTATGGAGAGAATCAGGCCACTCAACCCTAGCAAAATGGAATGGCTGTAATTTCAGAAACTAATAAGTTCTGGATAATGGCTCTTTTAGTTTTATATGGAGTTGTGATAACTGGTATAAAATCTAATAGAACTCTTGGACTCTCAGCTTCTGTTGGAATGACAGGTGGAAACTTTACAGAAGGGCCTTTGCACAGTTCCTGAAAAACAAGGCACTGACTACAATCATTCGTGTCCTTGTCATTTCAGGAATAGACTATCATAATGTGTTTTATAAGGGACTGCCCTTGAGGACCAGCATTGGTTTCAAAGACTGAAACCAATGCAGAATGCCCAGCCCACGTCTTAACACAGGCAACCTGGTATTGTCATATGACATCAGTATTGTGGAATTGAATTCTTTGAGAGTTTGTTTCTGGTGCAGTTCAAAGTAGTGATGATTATATATGAAGTCCTACATAGCTTGGGGCTTGGTTATCTTCAAGACTGCCTAGTCAAATAGAATCTGCCTACCAAAAAGTACTTGAGAAGAAAGTCTGCTGAGGGCCCCTACTATGTGTGAAGTACAATGAGAGAGAACTCAGAAATGCCCACTATAGGCAGCTGCTGCCATCCTTTGAATGCTTTCTCATCAAAGAGAAGAACTGCATCCTCCTCCAAGTACTTACAAAGTTTTCAACAATGTGGCTTAAAAAATGTTCATTGAGCACAGAAATAAAATTGTGGGAAATCCTAAATCTGTCTGCTCAGTGTTATAGTTTCTATGTTGTTGTTATAATTAATTTAAAGCTATTTAAATTAAATTAACTGTATTTCAATAAACAAAGTATTATAATTTATTGTATGTTCTCCATGGGATGCTACAGCACAGGGTAATTATGATTAAATGCTACAGAACATGTGTATTAAATAAATAAATCATTTAAAATACATAATTTAGTCAATAGTCTATAGGCTGCCAGAATTAAATGTATAATTATATGAATTGCCTCAGAATCTTGATTTCTGCTTGCATTTACTCTAATGGTAGAAGAATAATGTCTAAATAAAGTCTGTCTTGACGTACACTATACATATTATTCATAAACACTTTTGCTGCTGCCTTATTTTAACTGTTAATGTCAGATTAATCAAAGTCTTTTGAAATCAAACTCACTAAGCTAAATTAGCAAATTGCACATAAATGGCAGTTCTATCAAAACAAGGATTTTAAAAGTAAACCCCACATTCCTGCTTCCAAATCAATCTGTTAACAGAATAACAGAATTTTTAAACATGGCACCTTCAAAGTGTTTTGAACTAAAACTCACATGACTATATGCTAGATGAGGGAAGGATCAAAAACTTTTGGAATTTCACTTGTTTGTACTTGTTTGAAGAGCATGTTCTCTGAATACTGTCCTATTCTTTAGAAAATTTAGAATTCTAAGTCAACCTCTAATGATCCTTTTTGTAAATAGGAATAGTGTTACTGCATTGGTTTTCCTAACCTAGAGGTATCCAAGAAAAAATAAAGATGTTGGATTTGGTAACAAATATTTCACAATTATTGTTAGTTTAAAAACAGCTTTTGTTGTAGAAGTTCATTCTTTTAGGACCTACAATTAAGCAGAAGACAGAAGTGTGGCAAATTGCTGTGTCTTAATGAGGTGAAGTAATTGAAAGAACATGTTCCCTGGTGTTTAATCTGGGAAACATTTTTAAAGGCGCCCTTCCCCCGCTACTCAGGTGCCTTGGGAAAAAGCTGTTTTTAAATAGCCTTTCAGCATTTCTTGAAATATGACATTGCATGTATTTATGTATACATGTACATAGGAGCTTTATACATGTATGTATGCACACAGGTATATAGCTGCGCATCTTATTGAAGGCAACTCTGCATATTCTGTAGTAGCTCTCACAATGGTAAACGTAGTGGAAAGTACTTAGTTTGCTATGCTGCTATCCTGAGCATTCACTTTGGGTACTAAAGCTAAAACCTGTACAGTGGAGGGAAGGGCGAAAGGACAAGGCAGAGATTAAGAGGATAAAAAAAAAAAAGCTCAAGGTTTCCTGCCTGAACGGGACTTCCAAGGCCGCATCCAACTCTGTTGTTCTGTTATTATGGCTTTTAGCATAATCTCCAATAGGAGTGTACAAGAAATGCAAAATCCTTCGCTGCCCAGCTGCCTGGATTTACAGCAAGACCAAGCAACAAAAGAATGTATTATTTTATGTTATGGGAACACTTTTGTATGAACTGAAACACAATAGTGTGTATGCATTTAGCCTTGCTACACACATTTCACATGACTCCTTAGCTGAGAGGAGCCATGATAGCAGATAACCTTTTAAAAAACAGCAGTGACTACCAGTATTCATGGACTAACAGAACAACACTGTGCTTGGAAAAAAATCCCCTATTGTTTGAGTAGCAGTCTGCTGGTAAAAGCATTGCCTCAGAGCATCGGATGTGTACAGTTTATTTCTCAGAGCCAATATATCCTGTATGGCGTACCCAGATCAATAGCTGAGATTCAGCAATATTGCCATGCATCTATTGAATGATAACTCATAGCAAGGAGAATGGAGTGGAATTCAGTGAAACTTTGTCCATTAGGAATATCATTTAGAGCAGGGGTGTTACACTCACACCATCATGGCGGTGTATTGGGACTTTCCCCCCCTTTGCTAAACTGGGTGTGGACGTGGCCAGCACATGACGCATCTGACCCGTGGGCCGGGAGTTTAACAGTCCTGATTTAGAGTAACAGTCAAAGAAGATTAGAAGCAATAACTATGGAATTTTATCCAGTATGCATTTCTTGAATGCCATGAGCAGGCTTGGTTAGGTGAATAGGTGACTATTTCAATGTCATAAAGGAGAATTTATGGGGCACCACTTGCCAAATGGCTATACCTTGGTAATAGATTCGCATATTGGTCTGCGGAGTGAAATAAATAACTGATCCCTTTTTACTAGCTGTTCAAGAAAGTTGTTCTATGGAGCAAGTTCTTTATGAGTAAGTTTACACTTTAAGAGATTATATGGATGGTGTCATCTATTCTTGGATACTCTTCTCACTTAAGACCATGGATAGTGGGCAAGAAATATGTTAGTTGTTGCCAAGTCTGGTTGACAGACCAAAATAATTTATTCATATAGAACATATATATGTCATGCCAATCAAACAGTACTACTCTGGGCAGCATACAAAATGTGCTGCCCAAATTTTATTCTTCTAAGCCACCCAGAATCACTAGGAGTGAGTTGGGCAACCATATAATTTTTCTTAACAAATAAATAAACAAAAATACGTAATAATAATAATAATAATATAATACCAGTGGAGCTGCAAAAAACTGCGCTACTCAGAACCACATACATTTTAAGAAGATACTTGGTTGATACCTAGGACATGGGCAGGATCCTGTATCAACCAGCAGTGCCAGTCAATAATATTTGCGATACATTTAAGTTGACCAAGTTTCATCTTTAATGAATAAAAGTTTATAATAACAATAACAATAACAACAACAACCCATATCACTAAATTAAACTGGAAAAGTAGATACTTAAAAAAAAATCTCCATCTGACTCACTGAGTTGCAAAATAAAGCATTCTGTGTTTCTAGCTGAGCCAACAAATCTCTGGAATGATAGTTCCCTTTAACCATAAGTAATACAGCCTAGCAAGATTGAATACTGATTCTGTGCTAATATTTTTTTTGTACATAATTCCAGTATTATGTCAGGTTGCCAAAGCTTTGCTGTGTTCAAAGCCTATCTACTCCTAGAATTTGTTTGGGGTTTACAAAGTCGCCTATGGAGAACATGATCTAGCATAGTTATCTTGGTGTTTAAGAGATTAATCACAAATAATAATGATTTAATTGCAGAAAATGCCTTAACCAAGTACCTCCAGTTGAAGGCATTGAGGAGGTAAGCAGCAGACTGCCTTACAATGTTAAACACAGCAAAAAAGTCACCAGTTGCAACATCTTAAGGTATCAGGTGTTAGACTGCATAGAATTTAACCTGGCATTTTCCCATTTTTTACACATTTTCATTTTTTTTACTTTGTGGAAATAACCAACATTCTTGCAGCATTAATTTACAATAGTACTGGTAGTAACTTTGGTAACAGCTGGAATGATCTTGGTCCTCCAAGGCAAAGGCAATAGTAAATGTTTAGTTGTACTGTAGGCTAGTGCTAGTCATACAAACAAACTGTAGATCTTTGTCCTACTCATTGTTTGTATAAAACCATGGATGTTAACGTCAGATAATCTCCAATCATGTGATTCATAGTTATGTTAATCTCGTCTGCTTTGTGTGCCAATTACCATATCAGTTCTATTATAATCAGTCAATACCAGTACACTTATTTTTTCTTCTAAAACCTAATTAGAATAATCTCACAAAAATAACCAGGCCTTGGAAGCGGAAGCTTTTTTGATCAGAGAAATTTCTGTTTAAATTCAAAAGAAGAGTGATTTGAAACGTTGAAATGTTTGAAACTCACTTTTTCTGTCTTCCCTCTAACTCTATTAATACTGTTTTAAAAATCAGTTGGGCATGTGTTGTTGCCCCCAAGACAACCAGATATAGTCATCATCTCTAGAAACAATAGATGCCCCTCAATAAGTAAAAATGTTTTTGTAATTATTTTGCAGCTGTAAGATGTGGAGTGGCTCTGAGTGCTCTATGGGGTCATTGTATATCTGCTTTTTTTGCTCAAAAAGGTTATCTCACCTAGGTTAAACCAACAGGCAGGAAAAAATTAAAGGCAGCTTCAAGAAACAAAACACTCTAATTACATTGTATAGATCATACCAAATAGTGGTACTAAAAATCACCATATTTTTTTCATACAGTAATATCACTGCATAAGAACTGATGAAGCGATATAGTGATATAGTGCACTTTTCTTATTTGAAAAATTTAGACTACAATTCCTCTATACTTGGATTTTATGTAGAAAACTGCAGATTGCAGTATTATATTGTAAATTCTGCCATATCCCATACAAATAGTTAGAAGAGTTAATTAACAAACTGCTGTAATTCGTATATAATCACTTTCAATTTGAGCCTTTTATGTATATTGTTTGTAATAATTAAGATAATGAGAAAAACATCAGCTTCCTAATTTGACACTTGTAGAAGGGAGGGAAAACAGGGATATGTTGGAAATAGTGTGCCATGTTAAGCTTATCTTTGGCAGAAGGTCAACTGCCTGGGTTTTCATGTTATTTATAAGATAAAGTCATAAGATAATTTTTGGAGGTTGTGTGTTGGAGCACAAGATAATGTCTTCAAAATACCTCTGGTGGTAGGTCAACTATCTGTATTGTGACCAGGCCACAGATAAAGAATGTCAGCAATCACCTCCAGGTAATATTTATATTGCATCTCTTGTAAAAACATATAAAAAAGATAGCTAAAGAACCCAAATACTTTGAACTGAGACCTTAAAGGTCTGAGAATATGCTACACAGCTGGCTCCAGGCTGTTGATGATCTAAAAAACATGATCAGAGAGCTTCAGCTATAAAATTTTGATACAATAAATAAACACCTTGATCTGAGTCTATTATTTTTGAATCTTCAAATTTACTACACTTACTTGTTTCATTAAGTGCAATGCAGCTTTTTGGCTGATCAACCTCAAGTCTCATAGTTCTGGCACTTACTAGCAAAAAGCTTTCTTGTGCTATTACTGAATTTAGTACTTGGCATTTCTTTCCAAGATGCTATGGAAAAAATAAGGCAGAAAAAACAATCAAAACAAAACTCTCATAACATTTCTTTATTATGCACTCTTACCAAGGCAAAATGCAGTTCAGGAAAAAAAATCACACACGGCTTATAAAATTCTATACATAAAATTAACTTATCCAATCAGTAAAACTAATATTTACAATTAAACAATGACCATGCAGTTTTAAATGAATGCTCTGTAATACTGCAGAATGCATGTATATAGTTAATGTAAAACAAATATTAACTCAAAAATTAGACTAGCTCCATACTAACTTGGAGAAATAATGGACATTATAATTTCACAGAGGTAAAGAGAAGGATGGATCTTATTCCAGAATCATGAGTCAAGGTCCTGATCCCTTAATCTCAATCCTGGAAATCGACGCCCTGGAAGAAGAAACAGAAAGATGATCAACCAGAAGAACATGATGGATGAGTATGAGCGTAGAAAGAAAAAGAGCAGACCAATATCTGAACTTTGGCAAATGGAAGATTCCAAAGACAAGTTTGAACTAAGTTCAAGTTCAGCTTAGTTTGAACTAAGTTCAGCTTAGTTCAGATACTGTGAGAGGTTATGGTAAACAGTGGAAAGAAGAGTAGATGTAAACAAGCAATTAAAGGAAAATCCATTGGTACTTTATCTTAGAAATGACAATTGGTATCAAGAAAGCTGAGAAGAAGCTTTTTAAGACATTCAGAGAGACTCCACCTTTACTATAGATTAAATTGCAGTTTCCAAGATTCTGTATTTATTACTAAAGGGGCATTCAAGAAATGTGTAATCTTGCATCCTTGATCTGACCCACCTGTGTGGGGCTTGACAGATAAGAAGCCAGTAAAGAGTTCATTATATTATGAATCATAGGAATAACACATGATATAATATCCAAAACAGTTCAAATAGAATTGGAAAAAGGAATCAGGAATCCTAATGCAATAATCTATGCATAAGCTAATTTATGACCAGTAAAGCTTCAAGTGTAAGATGAACATTTGCAGCCCTCACTGTAAGATCAGTTCCTGGGTATAAGGTCAATTGAACATCAATCAAGACTCTGGGCAGCAGAAGCTTAAACAATGTGCCATGCTCAGTGAATACAACATTATACTTCTTATTTATTTTCATCTGTAATTCATAAGTGAATTTCCAAGATGGAATATTGATAAAATATTCTGTCATAATTAATCACACACCATCATTATGGACTACATAATGACTGCCAAATCTCAGGTCTAAAATCTGATAGACTTGGGTTTCAGCAGTATAACATTGAAAAATCTGATTGTGAATCAGGGCAACCAAGGGAAGTATATAAAAAGTAAACAAAATATGACTGAGCAGTTGATATTTGAGGGGTATCTACTAGTTCCAAAACTATAATTTGCCATGCAAACTGAAAGCTCGGGAAAGAAAATACATGATCCAACTGAATGTATGGCCAGTCGTGGCCAGGAATCATACTTCTAGATAGTTTTAGCTGCTGATCAAGTGTATAGAATAAGTTGCCTGTAAGAAGTTAAATGCTGTATTGCTCCAGTGCCTGCATCCTGCATAACCCTCCCTGTTCCGGGCATTATCAGCCTGTGTATTATGAAAAGCTCACCCGTGACATTTATACATCGCTCTCAAATTCCAGCTTCACTGGGTGTATCCTCATATTGTAATTGAAAACACATTACTCCATGGTATTAAACTACAACTGCAATAAATTAAAAGCAGTATCCAGATACTCCAATAATTTGAGGATGTTTTGGGTATTTTTTCCAACAAACCATACTGAGAAGCCTGATTTAAACAACCCAGCTACTGTCAGCTCTCCCAGGTAAATCAGACAAGACACACAACCAGATGAACTAATTCTACTTTACTGTAAGGTTACATTAATAGGAACTTGCAAGTCTGAAAGTACAAATTCCCACATCACTTTTAACTGCCTGATTCATTAGGTTGAGTCCTTCCCTAGTTCCCCCCCTCCAGCTCTTAAGCTACTGGGGGCTTCTGCCTCTCTTGTCTGATTGTTTCCTAGACAACATGTCTTCTTCTCATTCCCCAAGATCACCCACACATTCCATTACAGCCACTAAGTTTCTCTCTCTAAATATTTTGCATTTTCAAAGAATAAAAATAATGACTATTTCTGTATATCTTTGAATTAATTTCCATATTTGGCACTTGAATCTTTAATTGCTTAATTTATAAATGTACTAGGTGTTAGCATTTGAATTACTTCCACAACAAAATAATCAGGTCACCTTAGAGGTCTAATCTTGAGAGTTCTCTCACCACAAACAAATATACACATATAAGAATAAAACTGCTGCAAATTCAGTCATGAATTTTTAAACAAATATTTTTCTTAATTGCCTTCCTATTGCATAAAACAAATCCACAATTTCTCTGTTGGTTTGTTAGTTTTAGCTTTTGTTTGTTTTCCTGGGGAGATAGCCTTGGTCAGCTATTTTCTGTGTTTAGAAATTGACTTTGGATACTCCTGATGAATCTGTACTGGGGAAAAAATCTGGGAAGCATGGAAATTGTTGAATAGATTGCACAGAATACCCCAAGATCCAGATATACTCTGAACAAATGGGGCTATCCAGTTGCTTCTGCTCTTTGTGATTGTGGTGACATGCAGACAATAACACATATGTATACCTGCTCTTTGTGCCCCCATCAGTGTACACTTGACTTAATGGCAGCATGACAGAACACAATGTTTCTAGTTTCTGGGCAACATCTGTTTAATTTGTACATACTTTAATCTTCTATTTTATATTTTAAATTTTATGTCATGTAGTATGCCTTCTTTTAATTGTGATACTGAAATAGTTGAAAATGAGATGCTGCTGCTTTATGGATGTTTATGAACTTTCTGTGAGATTTATTGAATGCCATAGGGAAAGAATACAGGGGTTTTCTTAAATTTTACTTGGCTATATGAAACAAAATCAGGCATGTACCCACCAAAGTTCACTTTATTGTTCAACTCTTCAGCTGCAGTGATGCTGGTACCTGAAAAGAAGACAGAAGATGGGTTTGAAGAACACATTGGTATTAACTACTTGGGACATTTCTTGTTGACAAATCACCTCTTGGATACACTGAAGCAATCAGGAACACATAGCCACAATGCTCGGATTGTCAACCTTTCATCAGCCACCCATTATGTAGGTGAATTACATCTTCATGATTTACAAAGCAGGTATGGAATTTTTTGTCCTAATATTATTAATTCCTCCCACCCACAGAAGAGTATTTATTAGCAGAATAGAGAGGGCCAGTTGTCTTTTCATTCTATGGCCACCTTCAGATTAAAGTATACTAAAAAGAAATGGGAGTTTGCATTGAGAAGATTTGCAGGAGGGAGGCTGCAGAGAGAAAATGAAAGAAAAATGCTACCACAAGCAGGCTTCAGAAAAAAATAAAATATTCAAAAACATTTATATAACGTTATATATAAAGTAAATAGTCCAGATTCATTTATTTTATGTTTTTTGCATGCTGTGTGTGCCTATAGGACTTTTAAGTAAATTTGGGATGGGAGAAACTCGCACTTCTCTTGTTGACATTTCCCCTTATCAGTTATGTTCTGCATTAGACCAGATTTCTTGAACATACTTGCCTTTTGACAGTAATTCTGGCAAGTATTAGTTTTAATTTGTTCCACTTAAACCTCTCTATTCATCTGTCTGCCCAGAGCTCAACATTTTGCTACATTTTGATTAAGGAGTTAATTTGTTTTCTCCCTCACGCTCTGTCTCTCTCTCTTGGATCTGTCATCTTTCTACATCTTTGCTTGGTCTTGTTAATCTCATCACTGTAAAGGAAGACACCATAACAACTGTAGTTATAATTATTGATTATTGGTGATTGAGTCAAACTCCCTGACATATTAGTAATTAAGGATAGATCTAAAGGGACTTTCTCATTATAAGCAAATTGGTGAAATACAGCCAATTGAATGCAAGCTTCACTATTTATCAATAAAAATAAATCTTTTTCTATAGTACATAGAATTATAGAAATTGTATTAAATGTAAAATTCAAGGATTTTTTTTTCAAGCTTCGGTGTCCACAGACATTTCCCCATTTCCATACCTCTATGTTTCTTTTTTGAGTTTGAATTATTAGATTAATAATTCCCATTGGCATCCTTCTCATCTAGACTAGTTGCATTTGTTTGAAAAATGTATTTAACATTTTTTGTGTATGGGAGAAGAGTGTTCTCTTTAATTTGGTAATAATATCATCTTGTCTCAACTCTTGAAAGATAAACTGACCAATTTTTGTAATTTATGTTTTTTAAAAAACAAATGACAACTAAAGTTTAATAAATTGCATCAATTTGCAGGAAACCAATGGTAAAATAGTATTTTCTACATAAAAAGTGCTATTCCTTCATAATTGGTAGTGCTATTTGTGTATTAAATCTGTTTTGCCTGACTAGAAAATATCCTATGTATACTCTTAGTTCTTTATTCCTTAGCAGTGCAAGAATATTTCCATCATTCTTCACATATATGTCAGAAGACTGATAATAAAAGTGATAAGGGTTAAGTCTAGTTTTAGTGTGGAATGAGAATACTTTACAAATTGCTTTAAGTATATCTACATGTACATTCGGGATGTGTCAATTTGTTCATGATTTATAGTATGCCATTGTGAAAACGTATTGCGCATGAGTTACATATTATCTTTCCTCTTTGATTTACTGTACTGATTAGTAGTTTCATAGTTCAACAGCTTAGGTCGCATAATGTTACAGTTCAATTCATGCTGGTAAAGCTATTGTAGAACATTTATCACTTATTCTAGTTATTATTTGGAGTCACATATGATGAAAAATAGTTCTAAAACACTGGGGCAAAAACTTATTGTGGAAAGTAGCATTAAACCTTAACAGAATGAAACAATTCAAACTGTATGTCAGAGAAAGGTTTTGCTTTCTGTAGGACACAAAGTGCTTGGTCAAAGTCATGATCTGTTGGCTAAAGTATAAAGATTGTTTTTAGATCACACCCAGGGGCACCTTCATCTCCAGCGGTCTTTTAATTTTTTCTTTGAATCACAATAAAATCACACTTTGCTTTAAAATGTTTCCGCAGATCCAGAAGAGGTTTATTCTGTGGACCCAGGTGGGAATAAAGATAGCTTTCTAGGAAGTATTAGTCTAAACCCAGTTTTGATAATAGGAACTTCACAGTTCATTTGGAACCTCAGTAGCTGTGTACAAGTATGCTTCACTGAGGATCCCACAGTTGGTGTCTTCCTAATGTATGCAGTTCAGTTCCTGTAATATGCATAGCATTCTGGAAATTAAAATCAGCACATCCAGAAAACATTCAGATTAGACATAGTGTCCTTTGATTGCAAAATACATTGATTTCATTTAGGGATGCTGTTCAGAATGGAGGAATTGAATCCTTCTTCTTCTTCTCCTCCTCTGTATCTATCACTTTAGTTTTCTTGACTTACAAAAAATTAATGGAACAAATACGTTTAGAACACACAATTTTAAGTATTTTGTTCCTGAATGTGGGAGTAGTTTTTTAACTGTATTGTAAATCTTCAACTCATGCAAATACTTATTTCCTTGCTTTCAAAAGCTGAAATAGTGTCCTCATTTCATTTTGCAGAGCTTTGGCTTAGCACAAGACTTAATAGTAGTTAAATTAATGTGTAATTTAGGTGTGCAGCTTTTTCTTTACTGCATATCTTTGAAACTGCATGTGCATATACAAAGGAATAATATGCATTCATTCCAGAATAAAATTCTTCTAATGGATAGCTCTCTTTGCCCTGTTACAAAAGTCCATCATGTCAAAGCGAAAAAATCAGCTTTCATAAATTAGAGGTGTTGGATTGTGTTTCTCTTCTGAAAGTATACTTTGATTAAATAAAACCCGGGAAAATAATCTAAGAAACATCTTTATTAACAAAAATAACAAAACCTAAACCCTAACTGTCTACCTATTGGCAGCTGCTTACTTAGACAGGCATAGAGAAGAAATAATTACAGAAAAAGTAAAAGAAAGANNNTTCTTTGACGCATGTGCAGTAACTCAGATATGCGCAGTAAATCAAAACATCACAAGACTCCCTTATCTCANNNNTATAGAGACAAGATAACATATTCTAGCAAGTTCTGGCCAGCTTTGCAGACAAATAAAAAATAACGCAGTGACATCCCCTTCTTTGTCTGTTAAGTGGACAGCAGATATATCAGATAAGACACATCTTCTCATGTAGATATTCGTGCTGAGCAGCTGGAAGTGGTTTGTTGAGCA
>AZIM01000804.1:150239-162369 GCA_000516915.1 Ophiophagus hannah
ATCAAATAAATTAATATAGTACAATATAACAAAATCACTCCCCAACTCCCACCCCCCACCCCGGTGACAGCAGATCATATGAGGCATTTAATGGGCTCCATCCTGCTCTGGGTTCCTCAGGCCTGCTGGCAGAACCAGGTCTTCAGTGCCTTCCGGAAGAGTATTAGAGTGGGGGCCGTTCTAATCTCTGGGGGGATGATGTTCCAGAGAAAGGGATCCATGACAGAGAAGGCCCTTCTTTTGGGTCCCACCAGGTGTATCTCCCTCTGGGATGGGACCCGCAACATTCCCTGCCTCCCCACTCTGATGGGTCGGGTAGATGTGACCGGCAAGAGATGGTATATAACTCCCTTCTGTTTTCTTGCCTGCACTAATAGAGTAGAATTCTGCTCTATCTAGTTTTTCTTGCAGATTTTTCTTTTAAAAATCCATTTTAAAAATCAGTTCTTCTTTTTCATGTAAAACTTTCCCTCATGCGCAGAATGAGGAAAGGGCTTTGGGGCTACATCACTTGAAAATCTGACTTTCAAATTCCCATAATTTTGTTTACTGACACAATGTGTTTCTTTCTTCAATGAAAATGAATCGAATGGTGAGAAATGTCTGTGGCAAATTTCAAGCAGGCTGGGAGGGATTGGACAAAGGCTAGGGTGGTAGCAAGGAATAATGATGTCCATTTGTGAATGTAGTGGAACTGACAGTCAGGGATAGAGAGCAGCACTCATCTCCCCATAAAAGAAAATACAATTCATCAGTCAGATAACAATCACAAAACCTCTTTTAACTTCTGAAGGAGTCAGCAATTGAAACAATGAAGTGAACAAAGGGTTAAATTTCAATAAAGGAGAACATTTGTAGGGTTGAAATGAGGGCTAGTCCTCTTTGAGCTTGCTTGTTTTCTTGCAGACGTTTCATTACCCAAACTAGGTAACACCAACAGTGCTAGTAAGGAGTGCACTTTGCTGCCCTTACCAGCACTGCTGGTGTTGCCTATTATATTCTGTTGGCTTGCTCTGTCAGTGTTGGTAGGGGTATCTTAAAAAGATTCTTTGGTTGGGTTGTTTACTATTGGCTCTTTGGCAGTTTCTTGGGGTATTGTTTATTTGATTGTTGGTCTGATCAGATATTGGAGTTAATCTATGCTGATCTGGGTTCTGATTGCTGGTGGAGAAGTGCGTGGGTCTTTTTGTTCCCTTTTGGGCTGGCTGATTGTCTCTTTTGCATAGTCTATAGATGTTGTTAATGTCTGTGTGTCTATTGATGGCAAATTTGTCAGAGTGCCAGGTTTCAAGAAATTCCCTGTCAATTTTGGACTTAGCATGGTCTAGGATTGTCACATTTTCCCAATTGAAACTATGTTAAATCTGTCTATATGTTGTGAAATTAAAGAATTTTTATCATGGCATCTGACTTGCTTTGGTAGTTGGTGTTCATGGATGAGTTCTGCCAGTCTTCTGCCTGTTTGTCCTACATAGTGGTTGTTGCAATATGTTGTAGATGGTAAAAATGTGGATATTCTGGTCATGTAGGCATAGGAAAGTATTGCTATCTGATAGATTTTCTTTCTGCTGATCAGAATAAGTGAAATCAATTTTTCATTGATTTAGGGATAATTCAAATTAAGATCTAAAGCTGAAGCTCAAATATTATGGTCACCAAATGAGAAGAGAGGACTCGGAAAAGGATCCTGATGTTGGGAAAGATTGAAGGCAAAAGGAGAAGGGGACGGCAGAGGATGAGATGTTTAGAAAGTGGCATCGATGCAATGAACATGAATTTGGACAAACTCCAGGGAGCAGTGGATAGGGGGTGCTGGCATTCTACAGTCCATGGTGTCACGAAGAGTCAGACATAACTTACGGTAGTGACATAACAACAACAACAGTTTAAGATGTGACAATTAGATCTCAAATTATTGCATTTAAATTTCATTGAAGCTCTGAAAAGAAAGTGCTTAGGATATAACAAATATTTTCATGGAAACAAAAGTGAAAATAAAGGAGAAATTGTAAGGCAACTCTTAAATCCTAAGGGACAATCAAGCCTGCCTATAGTTATGAAATAGAGAGATTGCAGACAGAATACCAATTATATTCAAAATATTTCTATTCATTTGTAGTTAAAGCTTCAGAAAAGGTATTCTTTGTTCTTCTGATCCAAAATGTTATTATCTTAAAGGGGAAAAAATGAAATAGGAAATGTGAAGGGGTAACTGTAACAAATATCAGAATAACTATCCATTTACCCTGTTCCTATTCTCTTTTTAAAAAAGACAAAAGAAATATTAAGTATAGGAATTAAATAAAGTATTTTGGAGTTGGGGGAAACAATTAGAATGAAGTTTATGTTGAACTTCAGAATTTTTATCCCTAAGGAATGTCGTACTTTAATGACCTCATTTTCTGCTAGCATTTACTATTAGTATAATTAAGAGATCAGTAATGAATCCTGAATTTGAAATTTATGTTCTACTTTCATCCCAATCCTTTTTAAACTTCTTTGGAGAATTTCATATCATTTATACAAACCATATGCCAAAGCACATGTGTTCAAAAATTAATGTGAGCAACATAAATTTCATGTGCAAAATATGTCAGACACAAGTACATACATCCCTTACCCATATGTATTTTTAAAATAAATTATAATTTTGAAGAAAAAAGAGACAATTCTATTAAAGGGATATAGAAAATAGAGAAGGAAAGGGAAAAAATCCTTAATATAACAGAAAATATGTGTATAACTAACAAGTCTTGAATAACCAGAAAATCTAAATATGGCTAATATATTCTAATACACTATAAATGACTTAGATGTTTCATAGGCATACAACTTAATTAAGATATGTAATTAAGCTTGTAAAGCTGTAAATATATTTGATAAGCACTACTGAAATCAATAAGAGGAAAAGGAAAAAATGTAATTAATATTGTAAACAGAAGTTGAAAAATCACTGTGAATAACATATTGATTATATGTTGGATTAAAATATGAATTGAAATTAAGTATGTGGCACAATTCCATGTATAAAATTATAGTCCAGAAATGCTCTCCATATGAGATTAAACTGTACATCAGATTTACTCTTTGGATATGAAGTTATATTGAAATTAAGGAATATTCCCAAAATCAAGCTTTTTTCCATAAAGGCAATGAGAGATTGTTTCCAATTAAAAAAAACCAATAAAATCCTTGTACTGATTGCATATAATATCAGTTCAGTGTACTCTGAAAATATGCCTGGTTTAGTGAAATTTAATAAAAAATATTTCGGGTTAAAATAGGGTTATGATTTTTACAGTTTGTTTCATTTTACAATAAATTAATTTCCAATATTTTTAAGCTGCACAATATTGCCACCACATATGAAAGAAAGAGCCAATCTGTTAATTACATGTCCAGTATTTCAGGAAAAAGAATGATTCATTTTGGCACTCATGACTGAGCAATGTACCAGTGTAAAACATCTTATAACTTTCTCTTTAAGTATACTGTTTTGAGTTATGCTTGATCTTTTTTTTTCCAATTGAAATTCCTACTGTTCCATTTCTAAAACTGTATTCAATTGTTGCATCCATTTAGTCATACACATTTGGACTTGTTCATCTTAAAAGTAGATATTCAATAAGGAAACAAAAAGGGACATGCCTAGACTTATTGCCACCATATGAATTTATTCTGAGTAAAGCCTGAACCTTGTCTTAAAATATATGCAATTATTTGAGAGATTACTGCATGCATTTTGTAACGATTATTTGTATATATACAGGTGGAAACTTTGCACAAAATTGGCCAAGTTATAAAGTTCGCATGTCGGTATTTTTCCTCACTCATGCATTATTGTTATTAATAATAATAATATATATGATTACATCAGATGCTGTTTTGCAAGAATTATTGTAGCTATTGTGCCAGAGGGCTACATAGAGACAAGCCTAGGTCTGCAGCCTACATTCCCTAATCCTTGTATTCCTATCCTTGTATTCATAACAGATGCAAAAGATGCAGGCGCACATGCCTAAAAGTCTCTATAGAGCATTTTTTTCAATCTACCACACATCATCATCTAGGATTTTGTGAATATAAAAAACTTCACATTCCAGTTACAAATCAATACTGTTAAATGAGTGTGATAAATTGATTTACTGCAGAAGAAAAAACAACAAGCGTAGAGGAGAAAGCATAAACTAACACTCAAACTTTACCCATTTATGAGATATTTCAAAGTAGGGTTTTCCCCCTAGTTTGAAGTATCTCATAAACTCAAATACTTCTAGATTTTTGAAAATTTGTTTTATTCTACCTTGCATGAGCAGTGGCTGGGGTTCTTATCTTTCTAGGGAAGAGATGAACAGCCTCAGACCCCTTAAAAATAAACTTTTTTCTGAATTATGAATTCTCCACAGGAAAAAAAATTGACATGAAAGAATTCCAATCTGATATTGTACAGTATTAACCTATATTACTAATATACCCCGGCCCCTGCCCAGTTCCCAATTTAACCCCTGCCTGGACTTTCCAAGGGTGGAATTTCATGACCTCAAATGCTACCAGGTAACATCTGAGGCTGACAGGAGAATTGTGAGAAATGATCTATTAGATTTCTCTTTTTAAAGACAGGGTCCTTTCTGATTTCAGAGGAGAGGACATCAACAAGAGCTACAAATTGTAACATTGCATCCCAGTTATGCTTAAAAGAAACTATCTGTAGCTTTGGTTGGCAAGAACAGCTATGAATATTTGGATTATGTTGTTAAAAATTAAATAATAAGGAAATTTTAATGTCTATGTTTTTATCCATAATTCAGTTTTCTTTCTTTAAAGCCATATGGTCTACAATCCCATAAGTGAGAAAAACAATACATAAAAGCGAAATTTAAGCAAGTACAGAAATGAAAAGTTAAATCTTAAATAAATGTATGGTGGACACTTATCAGCTTGTGATTGGGGATAATTTTGGTGTACATGTATGTTATGTTTTGTGTATTTGCATATGTGTCTTCATGCTTGTGATGGAAAAGATTCTAATCTTGATCAACATAGGCTGATGTGGTATAGTATCATCACTATAGGAACATATATCATAACTAAGGGAGAGACCAAATGAAAGAACCCTTCAGCTAGTAGAGATTTATGAAATAGGAGTCTTGGAAGAAATAAATACTTCTAGGATGTATGTCACCAATCCCTAAGAGAGCAAATTTACGAACTATTTACTATTTTCCTATGATATGTCAACCCCAGCAGTAGGACACTTTCTAGATATTTATAAATGTTTTTATTGCAGTCTTTCCAGAATAAAAAAAGATGTCCAGGAATGCAGGACAAAGCAGTGCTATTTGGAAGTATGGTTAAGCTTAAAAATACATTTCTCATTTTGTTTATGTCAAAAGTGCTGTTGTGATTTGCAATGACCAATCTGAGGAAGCTGACAATTTTTCTCCAAAGCTAAGGTGTCTCAGATTCATTTATGTTTCTGCAGCATGTATACCTAAACTCTAAATGTTTTTCTAGTTGCCAACAAGATGGTGATCCAGGCATCCCAAAAATAATAGAAAACAATGAAAAGGCTGAAATGTCACTTGTTTTTGGTAGTCTCATATGACAGGAAATGTCATGACATTTCAACAATAGCAAAATCTTTTGGTGACCTCATATGACATGAAATGTCATGACATTTCAACAACTAGCAAAATGTTGGGTGAGATTGCCAACAACTCAAAATCAGTGGTTGTGCAATATTTGGAAGTTTATTTTAATGGGATTACTGTGGTATCCAGAGGAATTGTCATTATTAGCTTCTGGGATACCTAGATAAATTAATATTTTTGCAACCATGTTATGTTTAACTCTCATCTATTGTATTAAATATTGGTCTTGTGATTTCAAATTCTCTGTGCAGCTTGAATAAAACCACTACTTTAACTTTATATAGTATAATTTTGAACTGGGAATTGCAGCCTAACAGAAAAGGTTAATCTCTCCTAAACTAGATGAAAAACTCCAGTGGTCCTTTTAGTTTTAAAAAGTGCAGCCAAGTCACTTGCTGCTTTCAGGGCTTCCTCTGCACTTGAGGGTGGAGGGCTAAAATGAATGGTGTAAACATTGCAGACTTTCAACTTCTCTTTTACTCTTCAACACTTTGGGAATGAAGCCTTTAACAATGCCACACAAAGCCTAGATTAGCACTGAAGCAAGGAAGGTGTGCTCTGCTACTTTAAGAAACATAGACGAGACTGCTGCAGAGCTAGGTAGATTACAGGATAACTTGTCTGTGGAAAGGCAGACTCCTGGAGTCTAATAGACTAAGTCCTGGACAAACATGTGATGACCCTAGCAAGAATCTCTTAGTTATCATCTAGCTATGTGGGTTTGGTATTTTTAGCTATCATACTCATCCGTATTGAAACATGAGGAATGTTAACATGATGTGAACCTTGTTGCAAAATCACAGTGCAAACACCCCCTTTTCATATTTGCATTGCAACATTGCATTCAATGACATAAGGGATGGAGATTGTCTTGCCATATTATAATGTCCATTTTATCACTTTTCCACCCATGCTACTTAGTCTCCCCTTGTAGCAGAAAGATGAGTATGGAAGAGAGAAATATACCAGCTAAGTGTCAGGGTGCCAAGTTTGGACAAAATGAAAGGATAGTGAAGGGAATATTCTCCATATGCAGCTTCAAGAACCATGAAGTTGGGTCTTCCCCACTTCCCAGTGTAAAGCACCACAGTATGTTAAACACCAGAGTGATTACTGAAAAAATAATAGCCAAGGATGGGGACTAAAAGGTGCAAGAAAAATCTTGGAGAGCAACTCACACTGAAGTCTTACACTGATCCTTACAGCTATGGGCAACTATGTCTATATGAAATAAATTATTCTCATTGTCTCTAAATTAATTATTTGATCTTCTTGCTGCTGTTGTTAAAACATTTCTTAGTTGCCTTTCCCAAAAAATTCTGGAGTCCACATCCCTTGGAATGAAGAAAAATAAAAGTAGACATAGAAATAAACAAAGACATCATTATACTGTAATGGAATAAGGCTACATTATGAAAACCACTCCATACCACCATCACCTGTTAAACAAGAGTGGTAGAGCAATTCATTGACACCATCTTCTCAAGCCAAATGATTTCCATCATCAATGCCATCACGACAGCAGCCAAAGTGCTGTTCCAAGCAGGAATTGTTGGAGTAGATATGATCTTTCAAGAATCAAGATAACTTTTCCTTGATGTCAAAATTTCAGTCTCCTGCAGATTGAATACACTGAAGCAATACAACCTAATCATGCTGGCTGGCTCTAACTCAGCCCCAGACCTGTCTCTTCATCCAAAGTCCTGGAAAGATCTCCCACCTACATGCTTACAAAGTGCATAGATCCAGGCCAGTAAAAGAAAGAATAGTGTTCAAATGTTCTTTTGGAATACATGTTTTTAGGATTTTTCCAGAGGGATGGGAGCAGATGAAATAAATTCCCTTCAAATGCTTAAATGTTTTCACTTTCTATTGAAAACTGTCTTTAAAAATATCTTGCTTTAATAAACCCTATGTTCTTCTTCCCAGCTGAGAGCTTGAAGTGGCTCTTGTGTTATATAAGGCTGGGAGAAGATAAATTTTTTATAAACTGCTTTGCTGAAATCTGGATGTTCTAAATCTTTTTCTGGGCTGGCTGGTGGCAGAAAAATCTCTATATTAATTTGGACTTCATAGCTGTCACATGATATGGATACATTCCAAAAACTAAGATACAAGATTACTCTTTAACCATAGGACAAACCAGCAGGAATTTTAATCAAGACAATATCCAATAATGAATAAAGACTGGATGTGTTTGGAAGTCATCCAGAATACACATTTGGGAATTTTAATCTTGATCGCCTTTGATTTTTTTTTTTAAGAAAAAGCTTTTTTAAAATCATGCCATTTTATCTGCCAGCAAAAAAAGAGCCATCTAAGGTATTAAAGTGTTTCATCTGAACAGACATTGAATATTGCAAATCTGTCTCAGTAATTGATACCAGATAAGTTAGAAATGAATTCATGCACAATACTGGAAGAGAACAAAATGTGGCTGTAGGTATATGTGTGTGAATATGCCTGTGTATCCATGTGAATTACAGATTCATAAGAGAGGAAAATATTGATAATTAGTCTTCTAAATGAATTGGTTTTCTGTTGTGATATTGAGCAAATTATTTTTGAAAGCTTGTGATCACTAAACCAGTAGATGTGCTAGGATCCAAGAAGAAGTAGCAACATTTATGAGAAACTACTACTCTGGAACAAGATTTTAAATGCTGCAATTTACATAGAGTCACATGTATGATGGGTCATGTATTTTGTATAAACAGGACTGGCTGATAAAAGGACCCATTATGGTGGAGTGGTTAAGGTTTGAGTTTAATCTCATCCATGGAAATTCACAATCTGACTTTGGGCTAGTCATTACCTCTCAGACCATCCTCACAGGGTTGTTGCTATGGAAAAAAAATAAGAATACACACTGCCTTGAGCCCCTGAACAAAAAGCAGGATGTAAATTTGACAAAACTCATGATTATTCAATCTGAATTATTCATTCAGTATGATATTATTCTGCAAGATAGTCTACTGCACTGCTTGTAAAGTGTTGGTATATTCCCAATATCTTGGTGACATTCAGGAGTAATAGATGTCTCTATAACTCCATAATCTGATTTGAAATTATATTCGCATTAATATTTGTTTTAACAGATACATACAATTTGAGTAGATTTCCTGGAATATGACCATGTTATAATATTAGTTGTGGAAAATATCACACTCTGCCTAGTCTGGAAAGCAAGACATTATAATCCAGAACACTTGTGGTAAGAATGAGGAGAATGAAATTTTGAATGAGTTTCATTTTAAATTAGTCCAATAAATAAATAAAATGAAGACACAATATGTTCCATGCATTCTTGTTTTCCTCTTTACTTTTGTTTTTGAAGGGCAGCTTAAAAACAGCTTCCATTTTTTGTACAGGCTTGAACACAGTTGTCTACGTCTTTATTGCACAAGTCTATATAACAAGAGTTACTGCAACTACCACAGTATACAAGCCAGAAATATTCCTGAGAATTGCTTGTTTATCTGAATTCAGTATGCTAAACCTTCTTCCATTTCTCTCTAGGAATCAACAAAATAGAGAATGATCAGCCTCAGTGGAACACTAGCATAAGAAAGTTTAGCTTTAAAATCTGTAGAAATTCCACCATCTTTCTCTCTATTTTATCTTGTTCAGCTTCACTAGCTGTTGCTCTCTGGATCAGGAAAACACAGTCTGAGAACATTAAGGCATGTCCTACCATGCCCTCCATCTTATACAAGGAATTACTCCATACTAATATTGCACTTTTTTTTCCTCCTTATAATACACAGTTGAAACAAATCTCAGCAACTTCAGTGAGAAAGCTATTGCAAACAGGCATAAACTGAATGCTATTTTATTTAGAGATCAAACCTCCTGAATACTTTAGAATTTGCTATGGTTTCATCCACAGAAGTCCTGCTGAATAAGTTCAAAAGAAAAATTAAGTGTTACCGCTCCATCTTCTCTTACCCAGAGAGCAATTCAATATGAGGGCCGCTCAAACCCAATCAAAGAAATGGAAGAACTGAAAGTCCTTATAGTCTGAGCCAGCAAATTCACTTCAGTGAGCGCCTCTGGGGGAGATCAGTGTCTTCATCCTACACTGGAGCTTGAAGTTTGCAAGTTTGAAGTGGATTGAAACATTCCAGGAAAGCTTTGTGAGACTGTAAAACTATGTCCAGCCAACATCTGTTTAATGGTTTCATTACTTCCTCTAAAATTGTCCATGGAAAGACAGTAACAGTTTCATAGCTTTGTTTTCTTATTATGATGGCTTTGACAGACATAAAAATGGATAAGAAATAGAGACAGACAGAAAGATAGTGATTATTAGAGATGTCAGCTTTGAGGTTCAAAGGGTCTAACAATGTTGTCCAGTTTTCAAAGATTGCTTTTAGACAAAAAACGTGAATGATCAGAAACATCAGCAAAAATGGAGCGCCTCTGATAATGAAATGATGCAGAAATGATATCTTGGTTCATTCTTGGAAGATGCACAAGAAAACTTGTGTTCATACATTATAATAAAAGAGTTCCTTAGAGCAGGGTTTTTCAAACTTTTTCAGGGAGCAGAACCAATCAGTTAAAAATAAAATCCTGGAACCCTTGTTCAAGTGGCAAAACTCTAGTAAACATAATATTTGTTGCATGTTTTTTACCCACTCTCAGAACCTTAAGAATTTCCAGACACAATATGAAAAATCTTGCCTTAGACCATTGGTTAGCTACAGTTAAAAACCATCCGGCTAAGTCCAGAGTTGAGGGGTACATGCAATTATTAGACCTTTGCAAGTCTGTGCTTTGGGTCTAAAGGTTCAGTGTGAATTCTAGTAAGGTGGGGCTAATCAAAATCCTCAAAGCATGTTACAGAAAACCTTCCCCCTCTTTGCTCACACCTCTCTTGACAGAAGCCAAGTATCCCTGGGACTCAACCCTCTCTCGATGCAAAAGTTTAAAAGCCTTTTGCAAGGAAGCTATAAAACAACTTAAGCCCAGGAAGGAATGCAGTGCATATTAAACGAATAGGAGAAGAGGCTAATAGAGTTATATAAGTTTCCAGGAAAGATATAATCAAGTGTGTACAATATAAAGCAGAAGGTTCATAATGAGGAAGGGGGTGGGGTGGAAGGGGAGAAGCTATTTTGTAGTAGCTTGGTGAACTTTGGCTGAACTTTGCTGTTTGGCAGCCTTCAGTAAGGACAGCCTAGGATGAGGCATTAGGGCTTGAATCTGAGAAGCTGACATCAAGCAGACAGCAAGACATGATATCTTATTTTCCTGAGCTGTGCTGACATAAATTGAACTCCACTTATTATTTTCTTATGCCAGTAAAAGCTGTGCTTGGAATTTGAGCATTTTGCTTGCAGATGTTAGGAGGAGGACTGCTTTGTCTTCATTTAAATAATTTGCAGATTGGTTGGAAGCATTGGAAGATAAAACTCATTTTTCATTTGAATCCAGTCCCACAAGGAGGGTAATAGCACATTTTGTTGGGTCTTTCCAAAATTCAGAAGCCAGAATTCTTGCTGTTACATCCAGCGAATGCTTGCCTGGAAGATAATTGACTATTTACACTACACTGATCTTCAAATAGTTTTCATCAGGAAAGAGTTTGTTTGTTTCCTTGCTTGCTGCTTTTTGGCTTCTGACTCTTTGGAAACACTAAAACCATCATCAGAATGGCAAAGGCTGCTTTAGACATCTGTAGTAACTATGGGATCTTTAATTTCCACACATTTATTGAGTGTATTCCGCCAGTGAAATCAATTATATTTTCCTTCTGTGAATTCCATAGATAAACCATGGACTATAAGAAAAAAATGTTTATTTCAAGGCATCAAGATAATTATAACTATATCTAATAGATTTTGTTAGTATCATTTTTGTGAAGCTCTCCTTTACTTATTTAAGAGAAAAATAGAAATAATAGAAAAATATTGGAATATAAGGATACTATAAATATAACCCTTGTTTAGAAGACTCAATACTTTGTGTTTGATATTGTTTGGGGGGGGGGAATGATGAATATTTGTCTAATGTGACAGATTAAGTGATTAAATGAAGGTTTGTTCTCTAACCAAAAGCCAGTTATTCCAATTCATTCATAAGTTACATTTCTCATTAGTTTTTATATCCAATTTTATCACTTCTTTTATAAAGAAGTGGTGCAATAACCATACAAGTCATTAATATCTTAATTCTCATGTTCCATAATAATACTCTCAGATTTTTTTTCTTTTGGTTATGCTGAGAACTAGTGGTAAACTCAACAGTGAGATGTGGTGGATACTTCAAACAGTTTGAAACAAATTAGCTGCAATCATCTTGCTGTTGGAAATCAAATTAGGAGTTGGATCATATGTTGATATGATTTAGGCTTATTGAATCGTTGTCATGTTCATCTGAAGTTCATAAGAATGTCAACATGGTTTTAGATTGATTACAGCTTACTGAGAATATATAGCCCCGTATGCTCCCACAGGCAAGCCCTCCTAGGGGTA
>AZIM01000804.1:218192-231369 GCA_000516915.1 Ophiophagus hannah
AGAACCTGCTGAATGCCACCTCTGCTACCTTCCCCAGGTTTACATATACAGCATAACAAGACAGGGCTTCAGTGACAGAATGGGGAGAAATCAGAACACCCTGTCCACCTTGGTCTGCAATGAGAGATACCATGAGACCACGCAGAAAAACTAGATTCTGTGGCCAACAAGCTTTAGTCAAAATTGATATACCAGAGGTCCTCTCTTAGTGACTCTTTGAAACTACGACTGGTTCCTCCAAATGCTATTTACAACCCAATTCTGGAGTTCCAATGGTGGCTCTCCCCCCTCCACACACACACACACAGTCACATGACTGCACTTTGGACACTTGGTAACTAGCTCACCTTTATGGCCAGTTGCAGCATTCCATGGTCACACAAAGTAATTAACTATAATAAACTTATGAGGGATGGAGCTGAGGATGAGAAAGCCAACTCAGCATAGCGTTACAAAACTGTGCTGCAATACACAACCCCGCCTGGCAAGTGAAAGTGATATGTCCTATACAGCCACAGAGACTGGAATATATATATAATTGATAACAATTATTGTTAGAGCATCTCTGATGCTGATTATTTTAACAGCAACTAATTTTGAACAGAATCATAGAATAAGACCCAACATAAAATATTTCAGAAGACGCAATTCCCGGTTAGCTATACACTTCAAAGAGGAAGCAAATATGCATAAACAGGCACACATACATACATACATATGCAGGCACCCTTCTGTTTCAAATTAGCCCATCAAGATCTAGTTTTAATGCTTAGATCCTCTGAAGGATTTTTTTTTAATCTGTTAATATTGGGGAAGAAATAATGGCTGTTGTCTCTATGACAGAACTTGCTGCATTCATTTTCAAAGCAAGATATTGCATTGAAGCAAGAGTGTGCTACCTGAGTTGAAAAACATGTTTGCCCTTGATATGACTTCAGGGGCTACTTTCCAAAAACCAATTAAAACTAGTTTAACATCCACCTCATTAATAAACCCAAACTGATGTGTATTTTAAAATTTTCTTTCTTCTGTCTCTTTAAGCTTGAAAATTTAGTGCTTTTTGAGGGGGAGGGAGTGTTTCTAAGAATATATCCAAAGCTTTGAGGTGGAGGGTGCTGGCTTGGAGTTACAGGTGAAGCACACCTGTGTTAAAATTTAACATTTGATACATCTTGTGGCTTTTTTTCTTTTTTGCCTTTTTTGTTTTAGGAAGAGTCTTTTCATAGAGAGGGCATGTCAAAGGAATTTGGAGTTTGTCAAATTTATGTGTTGGTATTTCATCTTGAGAGCTACGTATGGGGAGTGGGAGATGGGAAACACTCAAAGGGCTTGAAAATTATTAAAGGCACTTGCTTTTATTCTATTAAAAAGGGCTTTGATGCCAAATGTAGTTTTCTGGTCATTATTTTGCAAAATACAAGTACAATGAAAGCATCTATATGTTGTACAGTTATGGAAAAATATCTCACCCACACACAATTACTTGTAACTTTATGGTCAGAGCAGTTCTCTGCCAAAGTGTAAAGGGAAATGGAAAGATATTGGATTGAAGATTGTGGGACAAGGAGTTTGTTCTTCTCTGCAATTGGTGTTGGGGGAGGATTTATATTTATATGGATGTATGTACATGCACAGGTACAGGTACATACTATATGCATATATACATGGATACACATATATATACATAGTTTAAGATAGTATATGATTTATGTCAAGGAACTGCATAGCAGCTGTTCAGATGAAGTTAGAGACAGTAGCACAAATTTGTAGCTTTAGTAGATCATTACATATATCTTGGCCAACAGATCTCAATAGAAGGTGATACAATAAAGGAAATTGAATGGCGTGTTAAATGTGGTTGGCAGGCATTCAGCAAGTTAAGCTTAATTTTCAAGAACAACCTCCCATTTTGCCTGAACAGAAAAATTTTCAAACAGTGTGTGCTACCTGCTCTAACATATGCCAGTGAAACATGGACACTAACCTCATAATCGATACAAAAGCTATAAGGAGCGCAAAGAGCCATGGAAAAATACATGCTCAGCATTACAAAACAAGACAGAAAGACCTGCACATGGATTAGAGAACAAACGAAAGTATATGATGTCAACAAGAGAGTAAAAGAATTGGGCTGGTCACATAGCTCATAGAAGAACTGATGGCATGTGGATCAAGGCAGTCATAGAATGGATCCCACTTGATAAAAAGTATCCACAAAAGAGACCTAAAACAAGATGGATCAATGATATCAGCAAGTATTGTGGTCCAATTGGCAAAAGAAACCTCAGGACTGTATAGGCTGGAAACATGCGGAAGAGGCCTTCACCCTGCAATGAATAGACCATGGCTAAATGATACTTAATATTCAAATTTACACCAGTCTTTGTCATTATACATAAAGAAAGAATGCAAGATAGTCAGGGACACAGGAATATCATGAGGTAAATTAAACAATATACAGAACACACAGAAGCAAATGGCGGGGGTAGGGAAACGCCTTGCAGCAACCAATCCTAGCATAGATTGCCTCATACATGAGTCAGTACTCTTTAACTAATCAACCACAAATGTGTGTTCTGGCCTATTGTACACTTTTCTGTTCCAGCTACTAAATTCAATATCCTAACTATTTATTCGTTGAGAGTACTGAAATCTTGGGGCTACAAGGATAATATTTAATCCAAGCAGATAGTCTGAAAGTATTATTCCTTTTCACAATCTAAATCTTAATAAATTGAAAAGCAAACCAGGCAGCCTTACTATGCCCTTCATGTCTGTGTGGGACACCCTTGGTTCCCCCACTGCTTGACTGTGGATTGATTTGTTCTCACATGCCCTATCCTGCTCCTGATTAATGCAACGTTGGAATGAGAATATGATCAATGGGGGTTAGAACAGTAATCTAAGGCCAGATTGGAAATCATATTTTGCTTTTGAGAGCAGACTACTCCTTTATTTCTTTAAAATGGGGCCAAAGAAACCTCACCTACCTCTACTTCTGCAGATGATAGACTCTAGTTGCCATAAACTTTCCTAAAACTGGAACAACCTTAAATATATCTCTTTCCTAACCATACAAATCCTGAAGAAGCAGCTTCTTGAATAATGAGAAGGTAAACATCTTGAAGAAAAAATAAAAAAAAGTCCAGTTGCCTTTTAAAAAAGCACCTTTGACCTGAATGGTTGAGAATCTTCATAGACAACCATATGAATCAGATTCTGTTTGCATCACAATATTCTCATATTTATCACATATCACTATTGCACCCATCTTTCTAACACTAATTATTTTCTAAAAACAACTCTACTGCTTGTAAGCCCAGTCAATACCCCACTTTTATTAGTTGTATAAATAAGTCAAGGCAGCAAACATTCCTAGTGCTCCTTCCTCCTTCTATTTTCTCCACTATGCATATTTGTAGATACATCTCATGGAATGGAAGAGTCATATTTTCTCAATGAGTTGCCAATGGGGCAGCCCATAAATTTTTGACAGAAATATTTACTTTCAAGTTATAACTTGTCCTAAAAACCTGGTTCTAGTAATTTTTTAAAAAATATATACTCCTTGATATATTAGGGTATAACTTTTCCAAATAAACTGTGCTAATTATAGGTTTCTAGAAGCATAATCAAGTATATTCTTGAAATCCATTTTTAAAAGCACTTTAATGTTTTTTCTTGGCCAGTACTTATTAACCCAGCTGTTTTGTATAGAGTACTTTTCAGCTAGCTTTTTTTCTTCTTGCAGTCATTTTGTCAAGCTTAAGTCAGGATTAATTTGACTGCAGGTGTCAGATTAAAAAAAAACCCTGCTCTTCCCACCCTGCTAGGAACATGTGGACAAAATGCAAAAACATGACAGGTTGGTGGTCCATGTTGGAAGATTAAAACTGCAAATATATTTCTTGCTCTGGCTGGGAAAGTTTTTACTTGCAAGTTGGACATAAGAAAAGTGGCACCCTGTTTCCCAAAATCCCCAATGAGTGTAAGCGGGTGATTGGAATGGGCTTAGATGTAATTGCAATGCCTCCAACTTCATAAAATAGATAAATTAAGAACATTCATAAATAATACACAACAGCTATTTCTGTTGACCAATTTCCCAAATTAATGGACTCTTGTATCACAGGCTGGATCTTCTATTCTACACTACATTTTTCATCTGCAACACTTCCCACTGTCTGAAGAAATATATGAGTTCCTTCACTGGTCTCCCCCCACACTCTGCTTCACACAGAATAACCCTTTACCCCTGCCCCTCTCCAACTCCATCTTTACAACTTTGCTTGTTGATTTGTTTGGACACCATCTGCTACATATAATAAGTCGAGTAGCTGGAAAAATGTGCCAGCAGTGAGAAAATGACCATAATGTTATGCTCCATTTGAGGGGATCACAACAGTTTGAGGGAATTTCCTTCTCTCTACAACAGAACAGTGCAAATGGCATGTTGTCTAAACAAGCTCTCTCTCACTTTTGTAGGGTTGCTTTTAAAGTCACCCTTTGAAACAATTTGACAAACATCCACTCTTTACAAAGGAGTAAAAGAAACCCCAAGCAAATATTTAAAAATATATAGTTAGACACATTTTTAAAAAATGTTTCTAAATCTAGCCGGTAGCATGAGTTCAAATTATTCCAAATATTGAACATAGAGTTCTCCTCTAAGACAGATGTCCCCGTTTTCAATTTTTCCATGTTTGCACCTTTCTTGAAATAAATATGAATGCATGAGTTGGCAACAGCTACAAATGAGCTGTAAAAGTCTGCAGCTTGCAGGTAGGAGACTACTGAAAATGGAAGGTATGTCATGGCATAGAATTACCACAGGGTGGTGGAAGCAGTGCAGTTCCCCTTATGCACTAGGGCAACTTGGAAAAAGAAAAAGAAAAAGAAAAGAAAAAAGGGAGGGGGAATCCCTCCTGGAAGAATAATTTGTGAGTCACTTTGCCGTAGATTTAGTTAAAAAGAAGAGTGTCAAAAAATTAAGTTTAGCTCATGGAAAAGCCAGATGGCTAAGCTCTTGACCTGTTTACCAGTCTTCCTGCTCGCTCGCTCTAAAGCCAAAATTGCACAGATGACAATATTCTAATGTTCCATGGAATGGCACCAAGTTTGAAATAAATTAATTTTAAGTCCACTTTGAGGGGAGAGAGAGAGCGAGAGAGCAGGCTAATAAGGAGGGGCTATGTGTGCTGAACTGCAAACTGGTTGTGAGGAGGGTGCTGGCTCAGAGCTCTTTGTCTGAGATCTGACAAACAAAATCTTTTGCAAGAATCAAGCTATGGTTTCACACCAGGCAATGTATACGGATAAGAACTCTTTGAGTCTCTTGGATGTAAAGTTCCAATTTCAGAATCCTTTACTTGGGATCTACTTTGTATGTGTGCATATAGGCATAAGGGGGTTGGGATAAGAGTTTAGGGGCATGTTAAACTCTCGAACAATATTGTTCCACTCTATATCCAGTATGTGCTAATTTGACAATAAAGAAAAAGAATCATAATGACAAGCATTAGCAACTGGATAGAGTGGGTAACTTGCTGTTAATAGAATCTTTTCCACACTAGCCATGGTTACTTAAGCACTGTTTACAAGATGATCTATGGATGCTAAACTATGCCTAATAGATTGCAGCTCAGGTTCAGTAAGGTGTACATAATGCCACATTTAAAAGGTTTGATAAGAGCTGAGCAGGATGTTTCAAAATTATGCAAAACCTCCTTCAGATGTGTTTTCCATATTAATCTCTTCCTGCTTTCATTTCAGAAGAATGGACAACAGCAACAACAAATCTGAACAAGCCATAGTGAATAAAACAGGTGAGCCTTTCAAGGCAATATACAGAGGTCAATAATGTAGCTTTAGTAGTACAAGAAGGTCTTCATTGTGAGGGCAAAAAAACAGGACTAATTTGTTAATCGTCACTTCTGAAAAAAATCTGGAAAGGGACAGAGAGGGGGGAAGTGTTAATTTATGTTTAAAACTGTCTAGAAAGTTTAAGTTATTTCTATCTCCCCTGCCCAAATCTTTTCTCTCAGCCTTAAAACAGAGTTTGGGTTTTTTATGGATATACAACATTTGTGTTGTAGTACTTCTCTTTATAGTATGATTTGTTAGTTATTCTTTTATTGATGGAGTGTCTACATCTGGTAAGGTCTACAACCGCACCTCTTTGACAGATCCAGATGTTGTGAAGACAAAATACCTCCTGTGTAAGAAACAGGCCAGAATCAGGATCTGTGAAGGGTGTTCTTAATATAGTTTAAAAAGGCATCAGTCTTAAAATAATCCCAACATCTTATTTCTCTGCCAGATCTTTGGGGCTGATCTTTTGGAGCAACTCTTTAAGGTAATTTTGTGTTTCTGTGACTAATTCAAATGCCTTAATATATGAACCTTAAAAACAGCACCGAACCTTTTTTCTTACTTGGTTTATCACATTGATAACCCTCAGAGAAAACATGTGTTCAGATGATATCTGAAAAGGAGTTATACAGCTTCAGGAAACAGACACTACTTATATGGCAGATCTCATAATAATCTTAAATATACTAATTGTAGTAGATCCTCATTAGTATTCCTTGGCAGTGCACTGGAGCCTAAATTTCTGTAGGTGAAAATTGGTGTTTTGGTGCATTTTTTAGTCCTCAGTTTCATTTTGCTTTATATACAGATGCTGGGAAACGGGAGAGAGATGTGTGTATTTTCCTTTGTGCATTTACTTTACACACAGTGAAGAGAAAGGTATGATTTGTAGCATAACTGATTATGCTGAATAATCTAGTTTTGATTTTGACCTCTGTAAAAAATTTTTTTACTACGTATAAGAATCCTAAACCCATCTCCTTAAGCTGTATGTATTCTGTAAACTATCAAGATCTTATTGTAGATCTTGTGATGGAGAATGTACTATATAATTGAAATTGTTACATTAAAAACTTAGTCCTCAAGGCCTCTAATTGCTGTGGAGTCCAAAGCTGTTTCTAAATCATAGCTACAAAAGAGGGGGGCGGAATTAAAACAACATACACCCCACTTAACAGATTATTACTGCTACAATACAGGCCTATGGTCTGAAATATACGAACTTCAACACAGTTTTGTGTCCACGTCTTAGATCTTCACAGAACTGCCTCTAAAATCAGTGCTGTTTTGTACAACTCCAAGTATCCATCTATTCAATGGACATAGGGAAAGTCAATTCTATACCTTTTTACAGACTTAGCATGTCTGTAAAATCCATCATTGGCAACTTTCTCTAACCCCCACCCCACCCCAATAAGTTTTCGCACATTATTTTGGGGCAAATGAAAACCGTTTACCTTTTGCTTGCTAGAGAAGATTTACTGATATGTCTCTCGTCTGTTTTGCAGATGTGCCTTGGTGAACTTAACAGTAACACAGACTGTCGTCAGGGCTGTCTTCAGATCTTTGGAATCGTTTTTGCATTGCACAGTACATATTTTATTAGATGTTTGCTCGATCAGAATATATATCTAGGATTTGTGTGTGGGCACATATGTGCCTGCCATTGTAAATACTTTCAGTGCAAGCTGCTTAGTAATATTCAAGGTTTTTGTATTTCTAAGTGTATATTGACAGATATGTAAGGATTTCCAGGACAATTAGAATAAAAGAAGGGCTGTGGCTTAATAATTCTTCTGCCTTTTAAATTACTTGTATAAAATACTTCTTTTATAGAGTGCCAGTTTGTATGCAGCCAAACAATTAAATAAGAACATTTCCATCTGATGCTTTTCTCATGTCTTTTTTTCTTCCCAAACTCTTATAATTTTATAAATTGTTGCAAATGTTTTGATTAATCTGGTATTGTTCTGTAAGTAGCTCATATGTTAGAGAATTCTAACGAGATGAGATATACAGTATAATACAAAGTTGGAGTAAGAAAACCCATTTTTTCCACTTTGTCAAAGCTAGCAAGTTGCACATCATGTCTATTCTTTCATGATCCAATTGTATTTTTAATTATTCCTTTACACTGGCACTCTGAAGTATTAGTTTCAATATGATTGATATTTTTATTGTGATTTTTGTTAGGTTTCAGTAGAAATATCTTTCCATTCCTCAGCTATATTTAGAAAATATCAGAGCTATTTAACTGGATAATCCTAAACATATTAATGGGCAATTTGTGCCAATGAAATCAAAGAGGGCTTTTCAAAATTCAAATAAATATATTGTTCTGTTAGTAATATGGAAAGAAAATAAAAGAGACAAGAGGAAACCTTTAATATTCAGGCTTGGATTGCTTAGTTATTTGAAAAGAGGAGGGTTAAGTAAAGAAAAAATAGAATGTTATGATAAGAATATTGCCCTTTAGTGTTATTTCATGATCAATGTCTTAACAGCCAACAGCTTTTAAACAAACTCCATTCAAAATTACCAAATACATAAATACCAAACTTACCAAACTTTGAAATCAAGAATACCGTTTTTTTCCTTGTGATTTTAAATCCACAAAACAACAGGTTCAAATATCTCACTTTTTGAATCAGAGCAATAGACTTTTTAGAGAAATTTATCTAGCGCTTAAATATATACCATTTTAGAGTTCAGAATGGTACTTTCGGGGAGGGAATAAACATTTAAAACATTTAAAACAATATTTGGACTGTCTTTTAATTATTTCATGCCTGTTTCACTCTTATATTACTCCAGCTATCAAAAACAAAAATTGGTTCAAATATAAGTGTTCTGAGACATAAGTTTTCCTTTAGTTATAATACTGAAAGCACTAACTGTAACAAGAGACAAATACAATAGCCTTACATTTAATTTGAAATTAGCCAAACCAATTATGAATGACTTAATACAATTTGGGGCTTAAAAGGAATCACCAGTATAGCCAAGTTTAAATCATTCTGAGCTAAGTCAAAATGGATGTCCAGGCATGTATTATTTGATCCAATGCTGTTATCATTCAATTATGAATTACTTATTTTACCAACCTTTTCTCTTAAAAAAAAAACCATCCAGAGAGCTGAATTTTAAGTTAAACTGGTTAACTTAAACTGGTAGAAGAAAACCTACAGAGCTTTTCAACATCATAAAAAATAATCATTTGCATTCCACTTTTAGAGAATGCACGCTACTACTAATTAATACCAAGTGTCTGATATGTCAATCTGAATCCCCTTAAGTAGAAGTCAATCCTGCTGAAGTCAATGGACTTCACTGCCAAGGAATCATTTTAGGGCAATAGTAGAAGTAATAGAAAGGTACAGGTTACAGAATGAAAAATGCTCCTTTATGCTTCCATTCTTTTATCTGAATGGTTGCTTTGCTCTCTGCTGAGTTAGTAACTCAGTACCTGCTTCAGCGCTCTATATCAGAGTTTGGGAAGATGGTGTTTTATTTTCTAGCCCTCGCTGCTTCTAACAATTTGTTTTATAATTATGCTTTTATTGAATCTATTTTTGTCGTAAGCTGGTTGATGGGGGTGGAATTGCTGTTAAAGGCAAAGTACTAATGTCTTAATTGCATAGCTTTAATTACATTATTGCTCATTTAAATCCCAATTTATTCAGAGGGTCTATTCTAAGTACAAGTCTAGATGCAATCCAGCAATGATCAGTGAGTTAATAACTTATGTAAGTGAATATAAATGAACAAGACGGCCAGATGAAAATGAAACAAAAATCAGCGGTAGTACACAGAGATGTGAGCTTAAAAGTAAACTTTCTGTGCCACATATATTTATTTTCCTCATGTACATATATATATTTCATGGGAAATACCATTAAATATTTATTAGCTATCTATTCTGGTAACCTATAGCTGGTTGCAGATCCTTGGCCACAAGTCCCTATATGTTTAGGGATATGCTATGTGTTTCATAGGAGAGATGAGAACCTATGGTTCTCTTAATGTTACTGAACCACAATTATGCATTTATTTACTTATGGTATTTATTTCAACTGCAATCTAGAAGACCCAGATTACAGCTGGGGCCCTAGCAAAGCATGGTCAATAGTGAGGAATGCCAAGAATGATAGGTCAGAACATCTGGAAAACAACGGGGTGCATAGAAAATTTAATTGGCCTGATATTGCTTAATATAGAAGCTACTATGTATAAAATATTGTTATATAGATAAAATGTAAATGTAATAAAATGTTAAAAAAACAGCACTGATGATGTTACCTAGTATGGGCAAGGGATCTTGAAGAAAACAATAAAACTCAGAGAACACCAAGGACCACTCAACAGATGCTTTGTTTTACAGAATATTTTTTTGCCAAATTCCTTCCACATTCCCAGAAAGCACCCATCCTTGGTAGATCATCCCTGTGAAATCCTCCCTGAAGCCTAACCCTTATTTATCACCAATATTCCACATGAAATCATAATCCACAAAGTGAGATAATAACAAATGCAAATAGCAGGGCCACATGAGTTTCCTATTTATCAGTTCATAGTACCACCAAATTACATCTGGAAGACCTCCAAATTTGCACCCACATCATGAACTGGAAAGGACAGAGAGGGAGAAGCCATCAACTATTACCAGAGAAGAGTTATAAACAGCCACAGTTTATATCAGTTCCAAATTTAGTAGAACATAGTACAAAGAACCAAACAACTGGGAAGGTTAGTCACGCATCCTAGTATATGTGTTATCAGTGAGATAACAAGTGTCTTACACATAAAGACTAGTAGTATAAGATCTCACAATCTCTGTGTGCGAAGGCAGCCAAGTCCAAGCTTAAGTCTTGAAGCCCCCACCCCAAGAACTTCATGTGAATTTTCCATTATTGGAGATGCCCCAATACTCGCTCACCCCTCAATTGGTTTGGAACAATGGCTATGATCCTGGAAGAATGAGCTAAGTCTGGCAAAGCTGGTAAGGGATATATTTGACAGCATTGCTGTGAAGAAAGCAAAAACCTCATTATGTCAATCCTGAAATACAATTCCATGTCACTAAGCTAACTTACCTTCACAGCACTGAAATATTAAAAGAGGAAATGAAAGAAGAAGGAACTGAGAACTGGCTACAATAATGACCAATATCACTTAAGGATATTCCTCCAGGAGTTGCAGGTCCCTTCCAGGAAAATCTGTCCCTTGGACCTGATCTTGACAATTGGTTTGGCCAGTCCAGTGAGATATTCAGCATAGCTGCGGGATCCCCAGGACTGGGAGGTATACTGTCAACGAAGGCACCAAACTTCCCCCATTTACCATACAAGAGTGGATAATGTAATCATCAGGTGCCTGGTGAGGGATATGGTAAGTGGGCATTCCAGATGTTTACCCAACCTCAAGAATGCACCTGAAACTCAGATTATTTTGAAAACCGCAGAAATACTTCAGAAGAAGAAAAAGGAGATTAGTAGGATTCATCTTCCAGCCAAAGAAGAACACAAAGAGTTTGCTAAAGGTACATAAATCAGCAGACAAATACTTGTGTTTCCAGATGTTTCATGTCAACCACTCAGAATCACAGAGTTAAGCCTAAGGTTTAAAAATAAATATGAAGGGGAGTACTAGTTGTTCAAGAAATACAATGGTTGGACTTAAGTGTTTTGATTTTATGTTATTTCTCTCCCACAAGGCTCAGGCCACACAATGTTCATGTCTTGGAGTTTGAGTCAACTTGCTCAGATGGATAGCTCTTCTTTGTCTTTCCATCCTGAAGTGTGTGAGTGTGGGGGGGTGTTTTTGGCAACTTTTCACAATTAGTTTGTCATTGCCTTCTTCACCCAGCTGACTTTGGGCCAAAAGCAGGACTAAAATTCACAGCCTCCTGGCTACTAGTGCAGTGCCTTATCGACTAGAGCAAACTTGGTTCTCATTGTATAGATTCGATATTAGTAGTATACAATATTATACACTACAATATTGTTGTATTATATAGACTGATATCAATACTTCAGCTTCCAAGAGGAGCAGAGAGGAGTGTCTTTTTCTGTAGTTAAGGATGTTCCTCTATCTTTGCTTTCAAACTTCGCCGGCTACAGCCCAGTTCACATACGGCTGAATTCTCCTGGGAGCCTAAGGCACAATTCCTTTTAGTACAGCATGTCCAATACAGGCTTTTAGTCTCAGATTAGTGAATTAAAGCAATGAAAATGAATTTCACATCTCAAATCTCCAAAATCCCAAAGAAATGCCACACTGTGGGATCACACTAAATATAGCAGGATCAACTTGCTGTTCCTGTTACAAGGTAAGAACATTCTGGCAACTTTTCAGCCTGCAAATTCATTACCAATTCATGGAGGTGAAGAAATCAAATTTAAGGAAAGGGTCTCTGTGATTTTTTTTTTAAGCACAAGAATGCAGATGCCACTGTTATAACTGTAGTTGCAGTCCACCTGTGAGCAAGGGGGATTACTGTGCTTAGAAACTGGATTCAGCCCACAACTCATAAATAAAAAGGGAGAGAAAGATGGGGACTTTTTACATCCTCTGAGAGATGTTCACTCTTCTTCAAATGAGGTATCTGCCAATACCTGTTCCTTAAGCTTAGACTTGCCCAAATGTTCTTACATTGGTCATATCCTATTGTATTTCAACTCATCTTTTTTTAAAAAAAGGAAACCATATATTATGACATGAAACTTTCTCTCTCTCATTTTGATTTTTTTAAAAAATGAAACTGCTGCCTACTTAAGGTGCCCAGTTTTCACACAGCACTGTTCTGCCCATCAATTTGGTACCTGGAAGAGTTGCATAGGAAGCTCATACCATTGGTCTGTGAGCATTACCTCTTTGGATCACTATCAGGTTTGAGACCTTAATGGGTCCTTACTTGGAAGATCCAGCAAAGTCTTGGGATTTGATAGCCTTCAGCTCAGGAGAGGATTTACCTGATATTCAGAGAGAGGGCAGAAATAGAATAAGTCTTGTTAGTTAAACTCACAAGACTTTCACAGTATTTCATCACTGCAAGTTTCTTACCATTTACTCCAAACCATCTGTATTGTCACTTTAATATATATATATATATGTTTTTGTAGATTTTCACAGGTAAAGGTATGCAGGTCTTGGTGTATTCGGGTCTTTATATATATATATATATATGGAACTTTTGCAAATTAGGTTCCAGTTTGTTGCATCCATGTTTAAGAGTTGCTACAAAAGGAAATGGGTGACAAATACAATACAATACAATAATAAAAGAAAAGAAAAGAAAAGAAAAGAA